>APFE030159732.1:0-29886 GCA_000404065.3 Pinus taeda
TTATCTATATTTAAACTAACTTATTAAATACAGAGGTATTGTGCTTTTAATACATAGAGTCCTATTCCTATTCAAACTTTACTTCCATCTCTTCGTATGCATGATTTTCTCCTGGTCTTTGACACCTGTGATTTTCCTGTAGTGGCTGAAATGTATTTGAAAAAGCATTCACTGAACAGGCTGCCTTGGATTCTAACTGCGCTGCTGACTCAACCTTTGGTGAAGATATATACTCTGTTTTCCCGGTCCCTACTTTTTATCCATGTTTATTTTCCAACAAAACGTGCTTGAAGCTATTCAATAACCTTAATGACCATGCATAACACCATATGGCTGATAATCTGGACGCCTTGTGGACACTGACAGGTGTTCAACCCAAAATTCTGGTAACCCTGCCAGAAACCCTAATATTTCGGTCAAAAAGTCACTTTATGAAGACTTTAGTAAAAACCAAAATGTTTTACCTTTATGATACAAAGTTTACATCTGTCATTCTTTGAATGCTTTGGCAACCATTTATGATTTCCTTCCTATCCTCGAAGCCTTTCCTCACAAAATTTGATGACCTCAGCATCACTTTTCAATTTTCTTTAAAAAACAGTCACCTACAGCAATTTCGTAGCGCGCTACGAAACTGCTGTTCTTTTCAAAATTACAGTCTTCAATGAATTTATTCAATTACTTTGTGACTGTTACAGCTTCACCCTTGGTTCCAAAATTACTAATTTGTCTTCCTTTTATACATGCCTCAAAAATTAATTAACTTAAGAAAAATAAATAAAACTTGGAGCAACATCTGACCTTAAACATTTTCAATTTATTTAGCAACTAACTTGCCTAACTGAGCTTTTAGTTTTGCAAGTTCATTCTCCATGGCTGCAATCTCTGATACTATTTTTTCTAAATCAGCCATTTCTTTATCAACTGCTTCCCATTTCTCCTTTGTAGATGAGGTTTTAACTTTCTTGACAATAGGAGCCTTTTCCTTCATATCTTTCTTTTTGCTCTCCTTTGCTTTTTCTGTTTGAGTTATCTGCTTTCCCATTTGTTTGGCCTGTCCTCTGGTATAAATTATTCTTTTGGTTTCCTTTGCTTTCTCTGCCTTCTCTGCCTTAGGCAATTGTCTGGTTTCTTTTGTTGTCGTTACCTTGGCAGTTACCTCATCTTTATGGACTTGCTTTGCTGCTTGGATTTGTCTCCTGGTGATTGGTCTTTGGGGTTTGACCATGAATCCCTTACCAGCCTCCTCAAACCTTAGCCTTTTTGAGGCTTTTGATTTTTTGGAGCTATCACGGGATGACTGGGTTAGATCAATTGGCATAGGCTCCACCTGCACTGATGTGGCTTGTTCAAAGTCAATTGCCTCCAGCAAATCTTTTAGACTAGCCTTTGACATAGGGCTGTCTTCCACTGCTACTGATTTTCCTTTTTCTCTGCTTAGCTGGCTTCTAGTTCTGATTCTTGTTACTTGTGCAATTCCACTTGGCTTTGATGCATCTTTCTGATGTTTAATTTTCTCCTTGGATGTTTTGGGTGTCTCTTTTATGACCACAGGTTTCTCTGATTTCCTTGGCTTAATATGGGGTTTCTTTCGGTCTTTAACCTCCTTCTTAAGCTCAACCAATGTAGGCTCTTGAATTCTTCTTTCTTTTTCCCTGTCTGGCAATGGGGTAAGACCTGTTTTGCTTTGGAAACCGGACATAAAAATGAAAGAGTCCCAATCCCTACCGATTTTATGCAGGCTATCTAACACCAACAACTTAATTAAACCATGATGGAAAAGAGAAGTCTCATAATTATCCCTTTTGAATTGAACTTTGTCACACATTTTACCAAGACTTCTGAATAAATAAAAAGGGATGTCTATTGACGCCTTCCCTGTGAAATGTAGCAAGAGTTTGAAGTGGTAAGAGTAAACTTTGGTGTACCTTCCCTCGCATGTGAGGTATTTCTGGATTGCTGTGAGGAGCAGAGCATAATGCTCTTTTATATAATTCCTTGGCAGCGCTTTAGTGAGGTCCTCGTTTGCATATTGATCCTTCAGAAACTCCTTACATGGAGTCATGTCAAACTTAAAATTCTTGAACCATTCCTGTCCACTGCTTGGAATTTCGGTGACAGCAGAAATAGCTTGCGGGGACACAGGGAACTCTAGCAATGCAACCTTAGAATTTAAGCCAGTGAAATTTAATGCGAAGGCTTTAGTTACCTCTGTGTGTCCACCCTTCAACTTTTCACAGAACCTCCAGCACCCAGCCTCTTTAAAAGCTCGTGCTACCCCTTCATCTTTGAGCGTAAGATCAAGTCCTTATAGTTCGGTTCTCAGACATCTTCCGGATCTATGCTCTCTTTTCTCCATCTCGCTCAAAATATCCTTACACAGAGAACTTAATCAGCAACTTCAATTTACACAACAGCTTCGGCTTTGGAATGCAGGCTCGCTTGCAGTGATCTATTTTTAAATGAGAACTCGGGCTTCTTTGTGCTTTTTTCAAACGTTCATCATAGAACAGGTACGTTAATGCATCATGAATAAACATTATGACACTACCATACCTCATAAGATTTCTTAAAATAATTGTCATGTGCGTGATCCTAAATCTGATGGTGGAATGAATCCTATCATGACCTGGAGTGGACATCGACTGACAAAATATGAACGGTTCTAATGACTCACCTCCCGAGATTTGACATTTCAAGAAAATATGCTGCAAAAAACCCCGAATCCCGATTTCGTAGCGCAGACAATTATGAAATGACACCCCGCGCTATGAAATGGCTGCTCAATGATATGTTGCGGAAAGGTGGAAAAATGATTGCGCAGCTAAATTAGCCAATCAGATCGCGCTGCGAAACTGCGAAAAATCAGAATGATGTAATCAAGACAAGACATGCTTTAACTATAATGAGGGAGGGTATCTAACGGTTTTTACAAGGACTCACATCAATACCTTTAGAAAAACTAACTTCAAAGTGACACACCTAAAAACCTATTGACTTAAACCAATTTTTTTTTAAAATATGAATCTTTGGACATAGGTGAACTGTGGTTTTAAGTGATAACACGTGGCATAATCCCTTAAGTCCGAAAAAGTATAAAATAATATGAAAGGGATGACTTTTCGATAAATTTATCGAGCCGAATAAGACAAGCACTCGATCTTTTTGTGGAATGATCCCTCAGGGCCAACAAAATTAAAATGCAGATGAGGGATGGTGCTTCCCCTTACTTTAACGAGCTGGAAAGGCTTGTAGCTCAACAATATTTTCATATTTTACGAGTCTAAAAAGAGCTTAAAAGAGACTCGTTTTTTAGGAACGAGTGATGTTTTTGGTTAACAACTAGTTCCAAGTAGGTTTGGAACTTCTCAAACATGGCAGTGTAGAGAGGGTGGCTAATAGAATCACTCGTCGCAGTTATTCCTCAAAAGGGTAAACAATCAAGTGGAAGTGTATGATCGGCCAAAATAATGGAGGTGACGATAAGAACACAACCAAGGCTCAAAAGGCTGATAGCAAGGCAATCACGAAGGTTATTTACTGAGGGTGGATTCATTTTTTAATGAGCTTGAATCTTTAGAAACTATGCTCAGTGGCGGGTTTATTTTTTAACGAGCTTGAACCCTGCGGTAACATTGCTCATGCCAGTTGTCTTTAAAGATTTCTCTTATTAGTATGTTCATTTTTTAGTGAGCTTTCCCCATGTGAAACTTCGCTTAGTTGCCTTTTTATGCAGGCTAGAAATAACCAAATACAGAACTAACTACACTAAGAGTTAATGAACTACTGAGGTTAGGTAGGATAACTTCTGACAAAACATTTCCTTTGCTTTGTTTGCGCACCACTGACAAAGATGAATGGTGGATCAGACCATTCACCTAACCTAAGAAGTTGTTACTAAGGATTAATCTAAAACACTACGAGGTTAGAGTTACACTGGTCGCTTTTCACTTGCATAAAAAAGGTTTTCATGCCCCTAGGTGTTGAGAGAACGAGAATTTCCAAGTTACCGTATGGAAGTTCCTGCATTTAAGAAGGATTGTTCTATCTACGGAGAAGACAAAACACTTCCTTGGCTCTGTCCAACGAAATAGACAAAGGTGAATGGTGTGAGCTTCCAATCACATAACGTGCAAGGAGATCCTGTTTCAGACTGATCCCATATCCTACATAGAAATGGCGTTTCAGACCGATCATATAACCTACAAGGATTTTTTTTTTTCATCTGGGTTTTCCTGGAGAAGGAGACCAGTGTGCATGCCCCTGAGCTTTGTTGCATTCACCGAATTACTCGCAGTAATTGGGTGGATGAACTGGAGATTTAAGAGACATTAATATTGACGCAAAGAGACCGTTTAGGGATGGTGTTTGACTCGTAGCTGTGTTTGAACCGGGAAATGAAAGTTGGTCGACAAGTTGCACCATTTTGCCTTCATGCGGGAAACGCATCACCCGAAAGAGTGTGGAAACAATAGCTCCCAGGATGTAAACATAGTCATGCCCAAGGAGTAGATTTTAATCTAGTGGCCCTTGGACTACCATCACATTCAAGTGAATGGTTTTCCTTCTCAAAGTTATAGGCAAATTTGGAAGGATCCCTAGCGGTCGATTGGTTCCTTTTTTAAAGCTTGACAAATTTCGATTCTCAGGCAGAAATGATGGCGAACCAAGTGATTTCCAAGAAGTTGAGGAAAGGATACTCATAGAAACCCCTTCATCTATGATAGTGCCAAACATGATCATTTTGTAAACTTGTACTATGATTCAGAATGGTACATTAGATGCAAGGCGGGGTCCCGCTAGTAGATTCCAATCAAAGGAAACAACTAGATTACTTGGAGGGTGGACCCAATAAATGGTTGGATGAATGTCTTGAAATGGGGAACTTCCCTCCTATGGTAAAGGAATGGGTAGATTTTCCCCATGTTCATTAGACTCTATATTAACAAAAATAATTTGAAGAGTGTCATTCTCATTCTCTTTGGAAATTGTATCATCTGAAGGTAAACCTTCTAAGGGCAAGACTGGGTTGGCTGCCGTCCCAACCTGTTGAGTTTGATCCGGTATGGACTCAGAGAGTTTAGTTTCAATGGTAGGTGTTTTGACCAACAGTTGAGGTATGTCAGTCAGATTTTCAGCTGTTGATGGACTTGGCAAGAGTTTCTTGTATCCAGGCAGAAGTCGCTGCGGTGAAGAAGGACGGTTATCTAAGACACTTTAGGCTTTGTCTAGAAAAGGACAATGGTGAAGGGCATGATCACCTTCACACAACTTACAAGGGAATCTGAACTTTCCTTTTTGTCCATTGATTTCATTTTCACTAGTTGATGGTGTGTTGTCAACATGATCAACAGAGGTTGACGACACCAAATGGTGCAAGCAGGGAGACCAATCTCTCAAGATCCATGGAATGCAAGGACAATCTCGATGAAAGTCGTTTCTCTTGCAAATTATGCATGGAGATTTGGGTTTGGAAGGCTTGGAGTGCGCATTTTCACCAGATGATGCATGGTTACCCCCTTGCTTGACTGGCTTCTTCTTCTTCTTCTCCTTCCCTTTTTTCTTCTTCTTAGTTACTTGGTTTTTAGTATCACTAGTTTCACCAGGCAAAGAGGAAGAAGGAGAGGGAGAAAAAAATGAAGTAGAAGGTGAGGGAGAAACTCCAGTATCATCTGGTTGCTAATTCAATTGCTGAGGAATTACGATGTTTTGAACGACAGAGGTTGAGAATAGCCATACCGGCAGGCCAATTTTGATTCCTGGAAGGGAAAATGTGGCCATATATGGAGCACCAATATCTCCCCGAGACGAGAATGGACTAGGATTCCCCCCAAGGGGAAATCCTTGATTTGTGGTCTCCATTACCTCAACCTAAGATCAATGAAGGAACATGGATTTTATTCTGAATTAAATAAATCCTATGATGCTTTGACACAACTTGCTTTTCTATTTTTAAGAGTCGAGAAAAAGCTAAAGGTGAATCAGGTCTCCTTTGATTTTTAATGAGCCTGAAGTGACAAGTGCTTAGATGGACCTTTTCTTTTAAAGATTCAAAAAGGAACGAAAGTGACTACTCTGGAAATCTAGAGAGAGGGATTATCAAACCAATTTCAAAAATGCAATATACACCTTGGTGGTAAATTAAAGAGAAATTAGCAAGGATTTTACGTATGAAAGTTAATCTTCCTGAATGTTGTGTTTAGTGCATTGCAACTGATAGGGCGACAGACATGGATTCCCAAGGATAAAAGATATCAGCCTATTGTGTTCTCCCAATATATACTCGACGGTACGGGGAGCACAAGTCCGTACTGGCACTTGTTGTATCAAAGAGGGGGAATCACCCAACCTTCGATGAAAATCATAGTTACCAGGTTTTATGATGCTAGAACACGTTTCTTTCCTAGACTTCTATATTTGTTGCATTAGGTTCGAAAGCGTTTTTATGTTCACTGAGGTTTATTTTAGAGTTTATCTTTCTTAGAAGTTTGTCTTTCAAGGTTCACCGCATGATGTAGATGTAAAATTCCTAAATATGCAATCTAAAATGATAAACAGTCATTTGTTTTTCTTTTAGCAATGAAAAACCTAGATCCTAAGGAAAGAAAAGTACGATTCTTTCAATAGAGAGCAGAGAGCACACACTAAATTCACTTTTCCTAAATCATTTTCCACATGCAATCTAAATGAAAATGCACATGGATGTATTTTTTTTTCTGCTTCATTAATGTGAGAATGCCAAAAAGGAAGACTAAGTATAGATATGAACTATTTTCTTCAAAGCGACACTTCAACAATTTCTTTTCAAAATGAAAGGAAGACTAAAATGACACTTTTGATTTTAAATGGAAAACTGCTTTCAACACTTTAAATATTGAAAATTCAAATCAAATACAATGACAAAAGTAAAATCAACTATCTATAAGAGGAAGACTTTACGACATTCTTCTTCTTGACTCAAAACGACAGTTACAACACTTTTGAATCAAAAGACGATAGTTTGATTAAGCTACGCTTGACAAAGGAGGAATGTAAATGACGAAAAATACATAAAAAACGTTCACAATTCCTGATCAATGGAGGCTGAATAATGTGAAGTAAGGAGGCTTCAACAATGATATACTGATCATAAGTAGAAAAACTATTGAATAGTGATGAAAACAAAGAAGAAAAAACCAAATTCTAGAGAAGGAATCAATATCATCCAGTTATCGCACCTGTCCTTAAGAGAAACAAGGATGCATCTCACCTGCAATGCACGGGAGGTGCGATGCATCTAGACTACCCATTACAAATAGTGCAATGGAACAAGGAATGAAACTGAGCTCGGTTTTTGCTCAAAATTTGCAGCTAAGTTCAGACAGTAAAAACAAAGTACAGGGGTATGATCTTATGAGGTTATTGAGCTACCACAAGGACACTTAGGATGTTTGCAAGTCAGATGTTTAGTTCATAAACCAACTTGGAGATTGACTAAAGAAGCATTGGTTTACTTTGCAGTTGCATAGCAGAAGTAGTTTGAAGGCTAGTTGGATTAACTTCAGGCTCCATTTGTAGTTTATAAAGCAAACAACAGTAACAAACAAACAAACTATTTTCTCCCCAGTGGAGTCACCATTTGTTTCTAGGAAAACTAGTGTCTATTTGATCTACTAGTCCTACTAATATGGGTAGCTATCTTATAAACAAACAATTCAAAGTAACTTGTGTCTTCCTTTATGTATGATAGATAAGAGAGAAGTGGAGAGCACCAACCTGAATCTTTCGCTTGGCTCCTTGCTTATTTCTTCTCTCCTTTGATAGAGCTTTCCACTCCTTTCTTACTTGTCCTGCTTTAAAGAACACTTGTAGAGGCAAAGCAAGAAAACACCATCAAAGCATAGATATCTGTAATACCACAAACAATGTAGAATCATAAGTACATTAACCATACAATTGCATTCACAAATACACAAGTATATGGAGGAAAACTCAAATAACGTTATTGATAGTAGAAGTAGAAGAGAGGATTACAACCTAGCTATCTAATCTAGCATCATCCTCCCAGCATGAAGGCCCTCTTCACCTCATGAAAATCAAGATCACCCAACAATGCAATGTCTCAAAGAGAAACCAATAGCACTTCCTTACAAATTACAAAATTCTAGCCTTCAGATCTCTGTGATGAGGGATCCATTTATAGATATTTGCAGAGGGGTGAGTCACCTTCTGGGTTTTTTATTAGTGTCATTTCACTAATATTTCTTGGTTCCACTTGGATATTTCATGATCTCTTACTCATCCCTGGGCGAATTCAGAGAGGCAAGTGTCATAGGAGAAATTTCTAGAAGATTCCCTGGGTTTCCATTTACCAAACGACCTCCAGCATTTGTCTACTCTCGCCCATTGCACCCCACAAAAGGCTCTTTCAGTACGCATCGCACCTGGCTAGTGTAGCAGTCAGTATGCATCGCACCATAAGCATGGAGCAGTCTGTATGGTCTAGTTTTGGTCAGTTCTGAGTGGTTTTTGAGGTGGAACTTCTGGGAAATGATGTAATCAATTGAGCATGATCCTTTAGGGTCTGAAACAACACTTTTAGGGGTTTAAGAGCCATTGGTTTATCGTCATATGTGATTGGGGTTGCAGTGCCCAAATATGTATATAAAAAAGTTAGCACCATATTCTTGCACTAGAAAAATTCAAACAAGTTAAGTGAAAACTATATGAAATGATTTCATTGGCTTCATCACAATCTCAACAAAAACGTGATCAACGTAACACCCTCATGCTCAAAGCATAACCACTGATCAATAAGTCCCTCTATGCATCATACAAGGTGGATCTCTCTTTCTCTTACATGGACTTCAATTCAATCTAACGATTATATGAGAAAAAATATATTCATATACATTCCTTTCTACATCCGGTTGGAATTTACATTATGTTGTTGTAATAAAAACGAGAATTGCATTCAATATTTTAATTATTAACATTGTGCTCTATATCACACAAATATAGTAAAACTTAGTCACCAATTCCTTGGAAATTAAAACATCCAACGTTGTAACACACACAAAAACATACAAGTAGAAGGGTTTTGGAGAACTGAAACAACAAAAATAAAAGATTACAACCCACACACACACCTACCTCTATGCAATTATATTTTTTTATTAATATGTGGCCACATTAATTACAATTCATTTTAGATTGAAAAATATAGGATCTAATCATCCCAAAATAGGAACACAAATTATCATGACCATACTTTTCTCATGATCCTGTGGATGATCTCAAGCTCCAGCTAGAAATAAAGCCATTTATTGCACACACACATCACCATTCAATATAACAAACTAAATTCTATAAAAATTACCAAGGTAAAATCAGAAAATTAAATGATGCCCCTGCATCAAGACATGACCATCTAAAATTCTTGTAACATACTAAAGTTAACCCAACGTTCACATGTTTCTCTGTAGATTGAACAAGATGAGCAATTTTTTTTTTACAAATATGGGTTCTCTTAGTGATTTTGATATGGGATCCTCCAACATTGATTGAGATGGTCGGTTGTCATATATGAACAACGTATTCATGATTATACCAACTAATAGTGATGCATAATAAATTTTGACTTCACCTTCACATTCATTGTAAGTAGTTCATTTCTAAAATAAAAATCAAAATTGAATTCAACAAGAAATGAGGAATTACAATATGAAAAATTATTGAAATGATCAAAGAATATTTTTATGTAAAAGAATCAATCCAAATGGAAAAATATTATCCACATTGGTGCCAACTTTAATGTATAATAGGTTTAATCTTAGATGGCATAAGAAAAAATATTAGAAGACAAAAAGGGTTTCCAAGTCCAGGTGTGAAGGTTCACCACTGCCCTAAAAGGTTGGAAATATGGGTTTTTATTGGGATGAAAAGTGATTTCTATGCCTCATCAAGGATATCAAGTAGGTCATCCAACCTTTAGTAACAGTGGAAAAAAAAATTTCATAGTCTAATATTAACAAAATAAAATAACAAAAAGTAGTCTAACCAAAGGAAAACATATATAAGCATGGATTTCCAACCACCACTTTTCACTAAAGACTTCAATTTACAAAAACCCTTCAATTTATATTTTAAGTATTATATGTGTGTAACATGTTTTGTAGCGATAAGGTTCACGTGATAGAAAATAGAGCCTAGTACAGTAAGTTACTTGAGCCATATCATTCTAAAAAGATAACCAAAAGTATTTGCAACATGATAAAAATATCAAATCCGCACCAATAACTCAAAAATAAAGAATATTTAATTATTTGCATTATAGCCTAAAGGATTTAGATCCAATGGTGAAAAACAAGGATTTTTTCAGCATTGTGCAAGGTTCAATTCTCATGAAGGCCATTTGCCCTAGAAGCGAGGGAGAAACCTTGAGGATGCAATGAATCATTTGGTTACACACAAAGACGTTATATCAATGGTATTACGACCCATGCTTACATAAGTGGATCAAATCCAACCCCCATGTTCTTCTTTTATGAAAAAACAAATATTATTAGCACACTCTGATTTCAAGGGTTTCCTTCTGTAAAGTAGCCAAGGTTCAAAACACATGGTAGCTAAGAGGAGACAAAAAAAAAATATCCAACCATGTTAAGGGTTGGTCAAACCCAGGCTAGGTGCACTCCCTAGGTGATTTTAATAGTGTAGATAACCCTAGGTTGTGGTTTCTTAGACCACAAGCTAGTCCCATAAGTCACAAGCACACACAAAAAAAGAAGATAAATTATTTTCATAACAAACTTTTTGAAATGAAGATGAAAATTCTTTAGTAAATGTGGCATTGTTTCAAAAGTTCCCTATGCACAAAATCTCTAAAAAAATAACACACTTCCATTGAAATTGACCTTTCTGTAAGCCACAAGCTCTGAGGAGAATTGGCTCCTATCATGTCTATGTGATTGTAATTAATAAGACCAAAAAGAAAATTGATGATATTGTGGTTCATAAATAAATTTAAAACATCATTCCTTCTATATCCAATTATTTAAAAATGGCTTTCTTACCAATTTCATCCATCCGAAAGGCTTCAGAAATCTTGTTACAATTAGTTTCAAATTGTGCTTCAATCTCAAGTACTAGTGACATCTGATAGCTAGTACTATCATGAAAAAGAACAATTAATATTCAAACATGTAAATAAAGAACATATGAGATACAAGTGCTTCAATAATTTTGCAGGATACTTTATTCAAATAAATTATAGAGAAGCTCCTTGTTGTACATGAATATTTCCTTATGTAGAAAACATGATTGCGACTATTAAAAAATCACAGATTCCACCATGCTCCCTTGTATCTAGTAAAATCCATTTCATCTTAACTTTGTTAAACTTTGGGTTTAAGGATTAAATCTCTTTGAGGATGTTATCATCGAAAGTGTAGACAAGAAAATTTTGAGTGATGCCACTGGATATGGAACTATTCAAAAATCATAGATTCCACCCCTGCCCCCTTCTTTCCAAGAAAAAACTAGTTTCATATAACTCCATTAAAGTTTGGGATTAAGAGAAACTTTTTTTTTAAGGCTATCATTGAAAGTATAAAATATAAAATTTTGAGTGATGCCACTAGTTATGGATGAATAGACATTAATATGAATCTCAAAATGTAGGAGACATCTCATGAGATATGAAAACAACGAAATTTGCACATTGCTATGTTATTGAAGCTGCAATTTTCAATCATGAGAATGTATCTACCCTTGCCAATATGAGGTCCACTTGAAATTGTAATGCTAAAAAATTAATTTTAAAAAAAAGGACTTTAATATTCACCTACAATATCCATAGGTTGTTATGAAACCAGCTCACAAAAATATAGAAAAGATAGATCAACACCTTAGAATTCAGCCTCTTCAAGGGGGCAACCTCCTTTACATTACACAAATGAATGATTCTTTGATCGTTCAAATGACAAAACCTCCTTTCTATATAAAGGAGTCTAAGGAGTCACAATATAACCCAACCGACCTAACAATAATAGTATAAAGGCACAAAAATAACAATAGAGGGATTATGTGGGGAAAAGTAATAACAATATGGGGACAATAGGGGCACAACAATATTAATAAGGTATATAACTACAATATTAATGAGGTAATCACTAGTATTATAGGGACCTAAATTTCCCTACTCCTTCAAAAAAGTGTTGTCCTCAACGCTTGAGTAGTACTGGATGCTTCTGTAAAAAATTCTCATCATCCCATGTGGAATCTTCAGTGGATAAGTTCTTCCACTTGATGAGATACTCCGAAATTGATCGATTTCGTAGCTGTCCAGTTCTTGTTTCTGTGACTGCTTCAAGTTCCAAAATAATTTTTCCTTCCTCGTGAAGTTCTGGAAATATTGTTTGAACTAGGATCTTGTCGCCTATAACCTTCTTTAAACATGAAACATGGAAAACTGGGTGCACTCGAAAAGCTGCAGGAAGCTTCAATTTGTATGCCATAGTACCAATTTTTTGCAACACCTTGTATGGACCATAATACTTTGGTGATAATTTATTATCCTTCTTAGCTTGCTTCAGGGACATTTATTTATACGGTTGTAGCCATACGAACACCCAATCACCTACATCAAAACTTCTTTCACTGTGATGTTGATCTACCTGTTGTGTCAATTCTATTCTGCACCAACACGAGGTTATCATTTAAGAGTTGGAGGACTTGTTGTTGATGCTCGATGTGATGTTCCACTGCTTGAACCTTAGAATTTTCTCTTAAATATGATGTGATGGATGGTGGCTAATATCCATGAAAAGCCACAAATGGGGTCATTTTTGTTTATGTATGGAAGGAAGTGTTATACCACCATTCAGCCAGAGGTAACCATTTGACCCATTGTGTTTGCTTATCAGAGACAAAGCAACAAAGATATCCTTCCAAACATTTGTTTACTATATCAGTTTGCCCACCATATTGAGGATGATAAGATGAGCTATGAGCTAACTGAGTACCGAGACAAGAAAATAATTGTGTCCAAAAAATTCCAGTGAAAATGGGATCTCTGTCACTTACAATAATCTTTGGGTCTCCATGTAGCTTTTGAATTTTTTTCATAAATGCAGTAGAAACTATAATGGCTTGAAATGGATGTGATAATGTACAAAAGTGTGCATACTTGGTAAGTCTGTCAACTACCACTATGATGACACTCTTTCCCTCAGACTTGGGTAAACCTGTGATAAAACCCAATGAAACCTCCTCCCAATGTTGGCTTGGAATGGATAAAGGTTGTAATAGATCCGGGGTCTTAATCGTTTCAAATTTATTTTTTTGGAAAACCAAACATTCCACCACAAAATTTTGAATATCTAATTTAAGGCCATCCCAAAAAAATTCCTTCTCAACCCTGTGGTAAGTTTTCAAAAATATTTAGTGCCCTCCTAAGGGAGAAGTGTGCAATTCCATAAGAATCTTTTGTTTGAGTTGGGAATTCTTATAGAGGTATAAGCAATCTTTGTACCATAACGAATCATTTTGCCAGCTAAATGGTCAGATGTACTGGAATATTGTTGTAACTTTCAAATAAGTGCCCACACCTCTTCATCATTATTCCTGTTAGCACTCAAATCTGCCTTAGGCTGAAATAAGGCAAGACTCAAGGCCAGATCAAACCACGCTCAGCCTCGTAGCTAGCCCTACGAGGACAGGAGAGGGCTCTCTCCGGGTAAAACTCGGCAAAAGGTAATCGAAAAGGCTCGAGATGACCGAATTGATGACTGATTTTAGGCTAGATATTAAGTACAAAGGGTTTAGGATTGATTTTTTATGATTTTGTTGAAATCAAGGGAAAGGCAATTTTGGGTGCGGGGATGAGGCACAGTTTTTGCAGAGGTCCACTTGGGGCAAGATAGGCAATTGTTTTGATGCCTTAAAGCAGGTGAGATGGATAGATCAGACAGGTGAGAGGCTAAGAAGAGCAAGGGGTCTCAAGTATTCTCCTTAAACTGAAGAAAACATAGAATATTAAACAAATTTAAAGGCAGAGCATAGCAATTTAATGGATTCTACCTTAACACTTCATTTTCTTAATAAGAGAAGATTCAATAGAGATAATGATGCACATACATAACTTACAAGTATTGAAAGAAACAAACCATCAAGACATAAAGCCACATGGATCCCAAGTAGTGCTGTGAAACCCTGGTCTTTCCTTTGCCAAAAATACTGATAAGATATGTACAATATAGTCTCAAAACTATTCCAAGAGTCCAACCTCTACTACTGAATGAAAATTTATATATATAGACCAAGCTATCCTCATTCCCTAACCTCTAGGGGTTGAGCTCCTCCTTCTAGGAGCAGTTTGAACAAATTCTAAACATGGAGCTAGAATCTAAATGACCAAACAACCTGCCTCTAAAAAGAAGGAAACTGATTCATTACATTGATTTCTTGCTAATTTGTGAATGAATCATCTAGAAGAAGGTAGATAAGTGCCATGTTACCTTACATACATCAAATTACATCATATTGGGTAAAACATTACATCAAAGAGTGAAACTAGTAGAAACTAGCCGAATTCCTGAGCTGTAGGTGAAAATCTGGGCCAAAAACTGTATGCGTAGCGCCCCTGATCCCTATGCATACCGCCCATTTGAGCCTATTTCTGGAGCACTTCCTCACATCCAAATTGAGCTCATGATAGCTCATTGGAAAGGCCTAGATGTCTACTTTCCAACCCAAGTGGAATTTTCCAATTTTGGGCTCATTGGCTGCCTCAAAACTGAATTCTCCCAGAGGCACTTCCTGCAGTTGGAAAAGGTGGCAGCAAGGTGGTTTTCATGATGTTTTTGGACATTTAGACCATCCCGAACTTGATGGAATGCCTTGGCAGGGGCTGTACAAGTGTATTTCTTCATGATAAAACCAAAAATACAAGCCATTTGTCAATTGGACCTCCCAATCTTCAGGGTAGCGCGCTGCGCGCTACGCGTAAAACCCAAAAACCTGTTTCTTAAGCCAAAATTTTTGAAATGACAAAATTTTCTCCAAATGTGCCCAAAATTGGAGTGAGGACCCTCTATCATGTATCATGCTCAACGAGTGAAGCCTAGGCCAAAACGCAAAGCGGATCAGGCCTTTTGTGTCATTTTTTTACTTTGCTCAAACGCCTTTTGAGGACCTTGATTCTCGCTTTGCAAACATGCATGCGAGACCAATAGTGAGTTTCCATGTGATGAAGCATGTCCTTGTCCCTATTTTCCTTCGCTAAGAGCTTCTCCAAATTAGTGTTGACCCGGATGAGCATTGATTCCCTACCAATATGTGTCAAATCACCGGGTCTCCTTCGGGCCAATTCCGGGTCTTCGCGGATCTTCCGCAGCTCATAAAGTTCATGCTCATCTTCCAACTACTTGTTGCCCTGATCTAGGTAGTTTATCACCCATTTAGCCATCTACAATTTATTTTGCAGTGATTCATTCTCAGCCCTTTGTTCTCGGATGATCTCCTTTAGCTCGGAGCTAGGAGAGCTAGCATCAAAATCAATGATATCCGTGTCCTGGCCTCCTGAAGGACCCTCATCAACCATGTGTGTCTTGCCCCTATCCTGACTTTGTACCTATGTTGTATATGGAAGCAAGACCCCTTCCACATGATGTGGAGATAGTACTCGCTCTGCTGATGGTGTCAACGAGACCCCTTCAACCCCGAGTGGAGATAGTACTCGTCGTGCGGCTGCAAATAAGGTCCTGTGGCCTTTCTGATATGTCACATATACGGGAGCATCAACATGCTCGGTCTCGAGAATTTCAATCTGTTGTGAATGCCCTCCCTCATCATGAACCAACTCTGGTGGTGGCTGAGGTGCTGTGAAAAGGTCACGAGCAATAAAATCCTCCCATGTAATGCCCTACTGTGTCACCTGATGAATCACCATGATTTTGATTAATGCATAATGGTATATGCTCCTGTGCTCCTGTGCTGGGCTCTTCTTTTGCACTAAAGGCACCATCCTCTCTATGTTGCGAAACATCAAATATGGGATGTTCATCAGGTGCACCCTTGTAAAATGCATCAATAAACGGACATGATATGCATAAAGACGTGAGAATCTGCCCTCACAACTGAAATATCGGATGATAAGTTCATCAAAGGTGCAAACCGATCATTTAGGTAGTTGAAAGGAAAAACTCTATTCAAGTGCCTTATATACCCTGGTTTAATATATGGCTCATAATATGATTTCTCAAGCTGCTGACGCTTATTCCATTGCTCCCTGATATTCGGAATTCCCGTGGCCTCTGCAATGGTTTTTGATGACAAAATGAAATTAACTCCAGCAAGGTTCACATGGACATCATGTAAATGGAGAACAAACAATTGAGCTCATTCACGATGATGCTGAAACTATGAAATTAGCTCACAAAAATGATAGCATGATTGGTGGCGAAAGCAATCCATGGCAAGTGGGCAAGCTTGCAATTGTACCATAGAAGTGGGTTCTTCTCTGAGATGTTTACCTCCTTTGCCACCTTTACGAGGTCTTTGTGGCACATTTCCCTCTGTGGTGGAATCACTTTCATTTTCTTGCTCATAAGATGACTCTATTTCTGACATGGTTTTGAGAACAAAATAGGTGCAATAGGAGGACTGCAATGTGTATGCTGTAGGTGTGAAGAAATCTCAATTTCAATGTATCCTCAAAAAACATGTTGAAGCATCATAAACATTTTGCCATAATAGGTATTTTGTTTGGTATATTTTGGGATAAGAACAATCACAAAGATGCTGTGGTATGAAGTGATGTTGTCTACAACATTTACAATGTTTTTAATACCATATACAAAGTCTCAATAAGGGCCTAGGATTTGATGTATTTTCATAAGCCCAACATCACTTGCATTTCTTTCAAACACACATTAAACACCATTCAACTTGATGCTTGAGTCAAAGAAGACACCTACTTGTAGTTGCCGGGGTGATTTGATAAATTTTAGGCACAAAACACAGTGCTGGAATGGATGCGTAGCGCGCCAGTTGTATGCGTAGCGCACCTCCCTGTGCGTGGTGCCTGTGTTAATTTACATAGGATGTGTGTGCCCAATGCGTAGCGCACCACCCAGTGCGTAGCGCACCAATCCTATGCGTAGCGCGCACCTCCACTCTGCCTCTAGGGTTTGAAACTCGGTTTTTCGCCCTCCACTCTTGACAATGCTTTCTTGCTTGGATATGTGGTGAAGTAAAAGACTTGTTTCACTTTATATACACCCACAAAATATCTAATTTGAATAAATTAACTTCAAAACCCACTTTGTAAAGTTTGGGCACTTTCACTTTTGGTCTATTAATACAATGATGCTTTTTGATTTCCTTTTCTTTTCTGAGGTGTGGACTGAAGCTCTTTGTTGATTTTTGTTTGCAGGGATAGCTGTAACATGTTTTGGCAAAGGAGACCAAGGCTGCACTCGAACATTTGAAGGATTGAAAATTTTGACAATTTCTTACAAAAATGATAAGGCGACTTATCTTCAAAATGGAGTTTTGAAGAGAAGTCCTAATTCAATTGTACAATAATGAAAATTATTGAAATGATGATCGATCAGAGACATCCCTCTGGCCCGCTGGTCTCCTAATACTTTGCAAGACAAAAATGCCTCAACCCTAGACCTAAGACCTCAAAATTTAAAACATGATTGTGTATGACCTTGGAAAACTTTATTTTAATGAATAAACCTGTACCAGCAGTGCCAAGCACGAGTGGAATGAGTGACACACAACCGCTCCATCAGAGTTATGGCATGCTTAGCGAAATGCAACTGATCAAACGAATGAGACACCTAAAACATGAAATGCAAAAAAGAGCTTTTGATCTCTGATGGAGGGATAACTAGACCGACTCTAACATTGGCTCCAATGGGGATGGTAGCTCCTTGGAGATGCCAAGAACCACAGATCTCTGTAAGAGCTATACAGTGCCTTCATCCATTGGTCGATGGAGTCATTATTCCGACACAAAATCTTGAGAATTTGACTGAAAAACCAAAAACTGCTTTGACCAAACTAGACTCGAAACTAAAAGATTTAGACAACTGACTTGAAAAACTCAGACTAACTAACTTTCGTTTTCAGAATTATAGCCTTCACCTCAGGCCCCAAACTAAAAATGAAAAGTTAGTGTACATGTGCAATAGAACCAAAGTAAAATGATATGTACAATGATGATGAAATGAGAAGAAAAGTACTCAAAAGTAGTATCTCTTTAACAGCCGACCATTAATCGGCCCTCCAGGACATTCATCTCCATTCATCTCCTTGAGAAGGAAAGAATTTTGGCCGCGATATGCTGCAATCTTGTAAGGACCCTTCCATAAATTTTCAAATTTACCATGCTTTCCCTTGTCTTCATGTCGAGCATCCCATCTCAAAACTACCTCATCTAGCTGAAATGTGTCTGTCTTTGCTTTCCGGTCATAAATCTTTTTGATGCACTCCTGCAGCTTGCAAGTGCCTTGAAATACCTCCTCCCATGTCTGCTATAAATGGATCATTTGATTAATCCTTCTCTGCATAGGATCCTCCTCACTACCCGCTTCTTGAAGCAATTTGACTACCGGGACAACAAGTGAAGTAGGAAAACTTGTGTCTGTTCCATACACCAGCTCGAAAGGAGACATACCAATAGACTTTTTCTGACTCACCCTATCAGCCCATAGTGCATTTATCAACTTCTTGTGCCAGCCCTTTTTGCTGAGTTCCAACAATTTCTTAATGATATTGACCAAGGATTTATTAGATTACTCTGCCAATCCGTTTCCTTGAGGGTCGTATGCGGTTGAATATCCCAAGCTAATATTGTACTTATAAAAAAACTCAATCATCCTTTTTGACTTAAATGATGTTGCATTATCCGTGATTAGCTTACTTGGACATCCAAAGTGTGACAAAATATTGATCTCAAGAAAAGAAATAATTACCGCATCTGTAGCTTGTCGAGTAGGAATTGCTTCAATCCATTTTGTGAAGTAGTCCGTCACCATCAATATCCATCGATACTGTCCTGATGATGCTGGATGAATTTCACCAATGAAATCCAATCCCCACTGCTAAAAAGGTGCGCTAACTTCAATTGGTTTGAGAGGCAAAGGCTGGAGCTTCTGCTTTCCTTGAAAAATTTGGCATTCGTGACAATTTTTAACAGCCTTATATACATCTAAAAATAATGAAGGCCAATAATAGCCTACCCTTAGTATCTTTTTTGCCGTGGTCTTCCAAAACAAATGACCTCCACAGTCCCCTCTATGAAAGTCTTCCATGACTCTTTGGGCTTCCTCCTCTACCAAACAATTCAATAACATTCCACCAGGGTCTTTCCAAAACAATGCTGAATCGAGAATGCAAAATTTTGCAGCCTTCATTTTCAATGTTCTACTTCTATTTCTTGGCATTCCAGGAGGCAAAGATAAATGCTGAAGTACATATAAAATATCAGCCTACCATGGAGAAGAAAGAAACATTTCAGAAACCTGAATGGATGGCTTCTCCTCATCTTCATCAGACATGGCATCAATCAAATTTATGTCTAGAATTTGCAGATTTGTTTCAGCCATTAGCTTGGCGAGTCCTTGACCTTTGATCAACTTGGTGGGTTTAATATCAACATCATACTCTAACAACACAGCAATCCACTTACCCCTTCTTCCTTTTGGATCGGTCTGTACTAAAATATCTTTAACTGTTGCGTTAGGAACATAAGCTAGAATATGGGAATGCAATATGTACACACGGAAATCTTTCAAGGACTTTACAAGTGCAAGTGCTTGCTTCTCAATGATGTTATATTTCAATGCTCCATCTCTAATAATGCGACTGAAAAAAGAAATGGGCTTTTCTACACCTTCTCTCTTCTGCATTAGTACAGCTGCCAAAGTGTGCTTAGAAGCAAATGAAAACAAAATAAAGTCTTCGGTGTAGTCGGGGCTGATCAAAATAGGAGCTGAAGAAAGAGCTAACTTCACTAAATTAAATGATTTAACCACCTCTTCGGTCCACTTTACCTGACTGTCCTTCTTGAGCATGCTTGTGATTTCTCTAAGATGCTCTACTAGATTTGGAATGAAACGACGCAGAAAATTCAGTTTACCATTCAAGGACTGAATTTCTTTCTTGTTCCAGGGCTGTTCAATTTGTTGAATGGCTTTAACTCATGCTGGATCAATACGAATGCCGTCTTTAGATATGATGTGGCCAAGGATTTTTCCCTCATCCATGGCAAAAAGACTCTTTTTCGGATTCAACGAGATGCCATATTTTCTGCACTTTAGGAAAACAATTTTCAAATGATACAAATGTTCCTCATCAGAATTTGAAAACACGGTTAAGTCATCAAGATAAACAACCAAAAATACATCTTTCGCGTTGGCAAAAGCCACATCCATTGCACGCTGAAAGGTAGCTCCTGCATTTTTCAAACCAAATGGCATCTTTGCATAATGAAATGTTCCCCATGGAGTGGTGAACGTTGTCTTGTCACGGTCATCTTCATGCACTAAAATCTGATTGTAACTTGAATAACCGTCGAGTAGTGACATCCTTGATGCTCCAACTACTCGCTGCAATATATGATCCATTTTGGGCAGCGGATAATTGTCCTTTAAGGACACCTTATTTAAATTTCTGAAGTCAATACATAAACGGATCTCACCTTTCTTCTTTCTTACGGGCACCAAGTTTGATATCCAATCTGAAAATCAGATAGGCACAATGATTCCTGACTTATACAATCTATTTACCTCTTTCTCAATTAATGGCAGCAACTTCGGATTGATTTGCCTCAACTTTTGACGAAAAGGCTTCTGATTTGGCTTAATAGGAATAGTATTTTGAATGATATTTGTATCATATGTTTTAAGATCTGAGTAATCCCATGCAAATACATCAGAAAATAAAGACAACAATTTCATATATTAAGCTTTTACCTTTGGTGACAATGACCTTGATAGCTTAACCATCTTGGGATTTTCAGCTGTCCCAATGTTTACCTCTTCAACACCTTTTTCAGTTGGTCTCAATGTCGGTTTGTGGGCCACATCATCTTGGTCAAATAGCTCCTCTAAAGGAATCAATCCCTTAGGAATAATGTTGTCCTTAAGTTGCAGCACGTCCATTTGATTTACTTGTATATCGTCAATACCATTATCATTTTGAGTATCTATTGAGGAATCCTTGAACTTAACCTCATTTTGCAGAAACTCATTGATCTCTTCATCATCTTGAAAAACTTGCCAGCATCGCTGATTGTCCGGAACAGTGGGATGATGCTTCACATGAATCTCGAATTTGTTACTAGAATTCATTGGAATTTTTAAATTGCTTGCTGCCTTAGCAAGTCCATCAACAACACCATTTTGTATGCGTGGCACACATGTCAAGGTATGGTCTGAAAACAACTTCAAAATATCTAAGACTGCATTTCGATATGCTCTCATACGAGGATGCTTGGCCTGAAACTCCCCTTTAACTTGTTTTATTACCAACTCAGAATCACCATACACCGCAATCTTCTTTGCTTTCAGTTTCTTAAGAATCTTTAGGCCAACAATGAGAGCCTCATATTCCACCTCATTATTTGAACAATCAAATGCTAGTTTATAGGAACACACTCTCACCTTGCTTGGAAGTTTGTCTGGAGTGGAAAAAGGACTTCGAATCGACACACCAATACCAGCACCATCACTACCTACCGCGCCATCGAAATCCATGGTCCAAAGACCATCTTCATCCTCCTCCAAGTGCTGAAATTGTACTGCCTCTAATTTTTCTATTTGCTGCCCCTTTTCTTCAGCTGTTTGTTCCATGATAGCTTGCTTTTCGCCTCTTTCCTTTTGTAGTATTGCTCTGAAATTTTCAGTGATCTCTGGTATATCTTCCACTTAAATTAACTGATTATCTAGATCATTAAAACTATCAGCAAATAAAACAAACGACTCCAAATATGTATGTACATAATTTACAGGATGATTGATCGGCTTCTCTTTACTAGTTATCATATATTTCATCTTTTTCTCTCGATATAGCTTTCTCATTTGACCAAAGACTGGAATTGTGGCATAAGAAAATTCTAACTGTAGAGTACCCTTCAACTTAGCTCCCCAAGATCTCGAAAGTAGCATACCAAAACATGGAGGAATGTTTGCCATAACCACATCCATCAGGACATTTTTTGTTGGGATTTGGTCTAAGCTAACAACCAAATCTTTGATGAGCCCGATACATCTCACATGGCTGGAATCAGATGAATATAAATCATGATATTTCCTTGTTATGTCTAACCCCAGCTTCTCCATGATCGCCTTTGGCATCAAATTGTGTGAAGCACCTGAATCGAACATGGCATTATGCAAGACATATTCATGCAATCTCAAACTAACATAAAAGGGAGGAACATCACTATCAGGGGACTGACCATTCAATGTTGGCCCAAAGATCAATTCGGGTTGATCATCTTCAACGTTCACCGTGTCAAGCATGGGATCAAAGTTCAGAATTTTGGAGACTTGACCTCGGTAGCTGCTGTTTTTCATGATTTCAGTCAAAGGAATAGATATTTTTAATTTGGAAATTTCATTTTCCAAACTAAATGCTGAAACTTTTTCAACTTCTTTGGCCGGAATTTCCCTCCTATCTTTGATTATAACTGCCTGATTTGTCCTTTCTGCTGCTGATATCTTGCTAGTTGTAGGATCAATTGTCTCCTTTCCTTTCTTCAGTGGTGTCGGTGAATCCATCTTTGGTACTGTAGCTTCCTTTCTTTTCTGAATGGGATTGATAGGAACATCTCGGTTCCTCAATGAATACTGCTTCTGTTGAGTGGACAAGGCATTCGAATATCCTCTTTGGTAATCATCTAAATTTGCATCATTAGCCAAGATACAATCTTCGTCTTGCTGGGCGCCTGAAATTTCTCCATATTCATCTTCTTCGGTGATGTAAATGGGCAGATCATCAAGAGTAAAGAAGTGATTTTGGTCCCCTACTACATCAACATCTTCATCGGAATCTTGAGTTACAAAATTCTGCAAAAGAGGAGTTTTGATTGATTGCTGAGCTGTCGGCTCTTGTACTCTTGGTTCACGCGGCTTGATTCTGTACTGAGGTTGTTGCTGGGCACGGTAATTTGGATTACAAATCTGCGGTTCTGATTTGTCAAGGTTGAGTCTTTTGAACATATCACGAAACCAAGGTAGTTCTGATGACGTAGATTCTTCCTTTATAGTCACTCTTTTCTCTGCCTTCAAATGTGCTCTCTTGTCGCTCAGATTTGCCTCAACATTGACAGCAATCTTTTGCATATCTTCTAAAGTAGGCGGATCTCTATCCCGTAATGAATAAGCCATCTCCGGATCAAAGCCATCCAAGAATTTGAAGAGCTGATTTTATAGATGGTCTTAAATCATCAGGGATAGCATTATGAACTGTATTGAACCTGATAATGTAGTCTTGGACAGACTCACCATGATTGCGTTTCATATTATTGTACTCGGCATTGATCTGAAGCGGATCCTTTCGAAGTTCCCAACGATCAAGAAACTGCTTCTGAAGTTCAGCCAACGTAGGTATACTTCTAGCTCCCAAGCCTCTGAACCATTTTCTTACCTCTCCTCTGAGTGTTTGCACAAAAAACCGCATAGTTACATCCTCGTCATCAATCTCATATAAATCATAAAAAGTTGCCATTTTGTCTATGTGCTGCTGAGCGGAAACACTTTGAGGAGTGCCATCAAATAAAGGAATTTTACTCTGATAATCCATGAGCATATCATGCAATTGCTGAGGTAAAGCAAGAGGTGCAAAGCGAGCAGCCATTGCTCTAGGTGGATTTACTCTCGGTGTTGTTGGCGGAGTGGATGCTGCTACTGTATGGGGAGTATGCGGAGGTGTATGTGGAGGAGAAGCAATGTGGGATGAAGAAGGGGAATTAGCTGTAGATTCGGAGTAAGTAATTATAGGCTTCAAAGGAATGGTAGGAATGAAAGGCGGTTCAGTAGGAACTCTAGAGGTAGATGCCGTGACGGTGGATCCAATATTTGCAGATATGGCTTCTAAGAACTCAGTAAGATTGGCTGCTTGGATGGTGGTCTGAAGGTGCCTCAAGATAAAATTGTCAATTAATTTATTGTGCCTTTCAAATTCAAGAGCTACAGCAAAGTCAGGATTTGGAACAATAGAATTGAAAGCGTTTTAGGACTTGGTTCTGAACAATGACAATTCAAACCTTGCGTCGAAAGGAAGTTCTTCAAGGTATTCAAAAAGTGCAGGACATGAGTGAGATTTAACCAAGGGAGTCGCCGAGCTTTCTTGACAGAGGATTTTTCGAATCAAATTTGGATTTTCATAAATAGGAGGTGGATTCGGATCTGGATTAGCTCTTGTATGTCTTTTTGAAGCCAGTGTATTTATCAGGAGATCAAAAGAATGAAAGTAATTCAGCCAATCGTTTGCTAGACTCAATCATCCAAAGGTCTAGAACGATCAAAGGTACTGGGGTGATATGCAAATTGAATTTTCGCAAGCTAACCAGAGATCGACTAAAGCAGCATTTATCTACTTTCGCTTATGCATAGCAAGAGTGTTTCGAAAGCTACCTGGCGTGACTTCAGACTCCGTCTAAGACTTGTGAAACAAACTCATCAATAAGCAAACCATTTGAGATTTCTTCCCCAGTATGGTCACCACTATGTTAGCGCTCAAATCTGCCTTAGGCTAAAATAAGGCAAGACTCAAGGCCACATCAAACCACGCTCAGCCGCGTAGCTAGCCCTATGAGGACAGGAGAGGGCTCTCTCCGGGTCAAACTCGGCAAAAGGTAATCGAAAAGGCTTGAGATGACCGAATTGGTGACTGATTTTAGGCTAGGTATTAAGTACAAAGAGTTTAGGATTGATTTTTTATGATTTTGTTGAAATCAAGGGAGAGGCAATTTTGGGTGCGGGGATGAGGCACAGTTTTTGCAGAGGTCCACTTGGGGCAAGATAGGCAATTGTTTTGATGCCTTAAAGCAGGTGAGATGGATAGATCAGACCGATGAGAGGCTATGGAGAGCAAGGGGTCTCAAGGATTCTCCTTAAACTGAAGAAAACATAGAATATTAAACAAATTTAAAGGCAGAGCATAGCAATTTCATGGATTATACCTTAACACTTCATTTGCTTAATAAGAGAAGATTCAATAGAGATAATGATGCACATACACAACTTACAAGTACTGAAATAAACACACCATCAAGACATAAAGCCACATGGATCCCAAGTAGTACTGCAAAAGCCTGGTCTTTCCTTTGCCAAAAATGCTGATAAGATATGTACAATATAGTCTCAAAACTATTCCAAGAGTCCAACCTCTGCTACTGAATGAAAATTTACATATATAGACCAAGCTATCCTCATTCCCTAACCTCTAGGGGTCAAGCTCCTCCTTCTAGGATCAGTTTGAACAAATTCTAAACATGGAGCTAGAATCTAGATGACCGAACAACCTGCCTCTAAAAAGAAGGAAACTGATTCATTACATTGATTTCTTGCTAATTTGTGAATGAATCATATAGAAGAAGGTAGATAAGTGCCATGTTACCTTATATACATAAAATTACATCATATTGGGTAAAATATTACATCAAAGAGTGAAACTGGTAGAAACTAGCCGAATTCCTGAGCTGAAGGTGAAAATCTGGGCCAAAAACTGTATGCGTAGCGCCCCTGATCCCTATGCATAGCACCCCTTTGAGCCTACTTTTGGAGCACTTCCCGACATCCTAATTTAGATCATGATAGCTCATTGGAAAGGCATGGATGTCTACTTTCTAACCCAAGTTGGAGTTTTCAATTTGGAGCTCATTTTCCCCCTCAAAAGGTAATTCTCCCAGAGGTACTTCCTGCAGTTAGAAAAGGTGGCAGCAAGGTGGTTTTCATGATGTTTTTGGACATTTAGACCATCCAGAACTTGATGGAATGCCTTGGCATTGGCTGTACAACTGTATTTTTTCATGAAAAAACCAAAACTACAAGCCATTTGTCAATTGGACCTCCCAATCTTTAGGGTAGCACGCTGCGCGCTACGCGTAGAACCCAAAAACCTGTTTCTTAAGCCAAATTTTTTGAAAGGACAAAATTTTCTCCAAATGTGCCAAAAATTGGAGTGAGGACCCTCCATCATGTATCATGCTCAACGAGTGAAGCCTCGGCCAAAACTTGAAGCGGGTCAGGCCTTTTGTGTCGTTTTTGTACTTTGCTCAAACGCCTTTTGAGGACCTTGATTCTCGCTTTACAAACATGCATGCGAGCCCAATAGTGAGTCTTCATGTGACGAAGCATGTCCTTGTCCCTATTTTCCTTCGCCAACAACTTCTCCAGTTGAGTGTTGACCCAGATGAGCATTGATTTCCTATCAATAGGTGTCAAATCACCGAGTCTCCTTCGGGCCAATTCCCATTTTTCGCGGATCTTCCGTAGCTCATAAAGTTCATGCTCATCTTGCAACTGCTTGTTGCGCTGCTCTAGGTAGTTGATCACCCATTTAGCCATCTGCAATTTCTTTTGCAATGACTCATTCTCGGCCCTTTGTTCTCCGATGATCTCCTTTAGCTCGGAGCTAGGAGAGCTAGCATCAACATCAATGATATCCGTGTCCTGGCCTCCTGAAAGACCCTCATCAACCATGGGTCTCTTGGCCCTGTCTTGACTCTGTACCTGTGCTATAGATGGAAGCGAGACCCCTTCCACATGATGTGGAGATAATAATCGCTCTGCTGATGGTGTCAACGAGACCCCTTCCACCCAGGTGGAGATAGTACTCGTCGTGCGGCTGCAACTAAGGCCCTGTGGCCTTTCTGATATGTCACATATACGGGAGCATCAACATGCTCGGTCTCGGGAATGTCAAGCTGCTGTGAAGGCCCTCCCTCATCATGAACCAACTCTGGTGGTGGCTGAGGCGCTGTGAAAAGGTCAGGAGCAATAAAATCCTCCCATGTAATGCCCTGTTGTGTCAGCTGATGAATCACCACGATTTGGATTAATGCATAATGGTATATGCTCCTGTGTTGCTGTGCTGGGCTCTTCTTTTGCACTAAAGGCACCATCCTCTTTATGTTGCTAAAGATAAAATATGGGATGTTCATCAGGTGCACCCTTGTAAAATGCATCAATAAACGGACATGATATGCACAAATACGTGAGAATCTACCCTCACAACTGAAATATCGGATGATAAGTTTCATCAAAGGTGCAAACTGATCATTCAGGTAGTGGAAAGGAAAAACTCTACTCAAGAGCCTTATATACCCTGGTTTAATAGATGGCTCATAATATGATTTCTCTAGCTGCTGATGCTTATTCCATTGCTCCCCGATATTCGGAATTCCCGTGGCCTCTGCATTGGTTTCTGGTGACAAAATGAAATTAACTCCAGCAAGGTTCACATGGCCATCATGTAAATGGAGAACAAACAAGTGAGCTAATTCACGATGATGTTGAAACTTTGAAATTAGCTCACAAAAATGATAGCATGATTGGTGGCAAAAGCAATCCATGGAAAGTGGGCAAGCTTGCAATTGTACCATACAAGTGGGTTCTTCTCTGAGATGTTTACCTCATTTGCCACCTTTACGAGGTCTTTGTGGCATATTTCCCTCTGTGGTGGAATCACTTTCATTTTCTTGCTCATAAGATGACTCTGTTTCTGACATGGTTTTGAGAACAAAATAGGTACCATAGGAGGACTGCAATGTGTATGCTGTAGGTGTGAAGAAATCTCAATTTCAATGTATCCTCAAAAAAACCAGTTGAAGCATCATAAACATTCTGCCATAATAGGTATTTTGTTTGGTATATTTGGGCATAAGAACAATCACAAAGATGCCGTGGTATGAAGTGCTGCTGTCTACAATGTTTATAATGTTTTTAATACCATATACAACGTCTCAATAAGGGCCTAGGGTTTGATGTATTTTCTTAAACCCAACATCACTTGCATTTCTTTCAAACACACATTAAACACCATTCAACTTGATTCTTGAGTCAAAGAAGACACCTACTTGTAGTTGCCGGGGTGATTTGATAAGTTTTAGGCACAAAACACAGTGCTAGAATGGATGAGTATCACGCCAGTTGTATGCGTAGCACACCTCCCTGTGAGTAGCGCCTGTGTTAATTTACACAGGATGTGCGCGCCCAATGCGTAGCGCACCACCCAGTGCATAGCGCACCAATCCTATGCATAGCGCGCACCTCCACTCTGCCTCTAGGGTTTGAAAGTCGGTTTTTCGCCCTCTACTCTTGACAATGCTTTCTTGCTTGGATATGTGGTGAAGTAAAAGACTTGTTTCACTTTATATACACCCACAAAATATCTAATTTGAATAAATTAACTTCAAAACCCACTTTGTAAAGTTTGGGCACTTTCACTTTTGGTCTATTAATACAATTATGCTTTTTGATTTCCTTTTGCTTTTCTGAGGTGTGGACTGAAGCTCTTTGTTGATTTTTGTTTGCAGGGACAGCTGTAACATGTTTTGGCAAAGGAGACCAAGGCTGCACTCGAACATTTGAGGGATTGAAAATTTTGACAATTTCTTACAAAAATGAGAAGGCGACTTATCTTCAAAATGGAGTTTTGAAGAGAAGTCCTAATTCAACTATACAATAATGAAAATTATTGAAATGATGATCGATCAGAGACATCCCTCTGGCCTACTGGTCTCCTAATACTTTGCAAGACAAAAATGGCTCAACCCTAGACCTAAGACCTCAAAAATTAAAACATGATTGTGTATGACCTTGGAAAACTTTATTTTAATGAATGAACCTGAAACAGCCATGCCAAGCACGAGGGGAATGAGTGACACACAACCGCTCCATCAGAGTTATGGCATGCCTAACGAAATGCAACTGATCAAATGGATGAGACACCTAAAACATGAAATGCAAAAAAGAGCTTTTGATCTCTGATGGAGGGATAACTAGACCGACTCTAACACTTCCATTCCTCCCTTGCTTCTTTTATCCAATCTGGTTGGATAATAGAAATGGGACACAACAATGCTTCCACATCCTCATCCTTTCTGGAGAGTGCATCTTCCACCACATTTTGCTTCCCTTTTTTGTAGATGATTTCAAATTCATAACCCAACATCTTTGTGACCCTATTTTGTTGCTCTTCAGAGGATAATCTTTGTTCTAAAAAGTATTTAACGCTATCATGATCCATTTTTACCTTGAAGTGTCTTCCCATTAGGTAGGGTCGCCATTTCTTAAGTGCATGTAGTATTGGCAACATTTCCTTCTCATAAATAGCTTTGTGTAAAAAAATTTCCTTGATTGGATGACTTTCAAAACCAATGGGTCTTTGATCTTTCATTAAAACAACACCAATTCCATTTCTTAAAGCATCACATTCCACAATAAAGGTTTTTGTGAAGTCCGATGTAGCTAAGACCAGTGCTTGGCACATTGCGTCTTTAATATGTTTGAAGGCCTTTTTTGTTTCTAGAGTCCATAAAAATGCATCTTTCTTAGTTAATGTTGTTAGAGGTGCTTCTATTCTCCCATTCTTAACAAACTTGCGATAATACCTTGTCAACCAGAGAAATCCTTGCAGATGCTTTATGGATATGGGGATTTTCCATTCCTTAATGGCTTTAATTTTGCTAGGGTCTACCTCAACTCCTTCATGAGATACAATATGACCCAGATATTCCACCTTTTGTACTCCAAAGAAACATTTGGATCTTTTTACATATAGTTGTTTCTCCTCCAATAGTTGTAGCACCCTGTCAACATGTTCAACATGATCCTTCCAAGACTTATTGTAGATTAGTATATCATCAAAAAATACTAACAC
>APFE030159732.1:29934-47460 GCA_000404065.3 Pinus taeda
TTGATGGTTTGAGGAGTGGTAATTCCAGCCAATGCATTACAAGATATGGTCAGATTCATTTCTTCTTTATCTAGGCTTTGTTCCTGTAGTATATCCTCTTCTTTTGAGCTTTCTTGCTCATTTTCTTCTTCCTCTTCACAATCTATGTAGAATAATTTCTTCTCAGAACACTTATGACCTTTAGTGTATTTGCTATCACAAATGTAACAAAGCCCTTTTGCTCTTTTTTCTTCCAATTGTTGTGGTGTCAACCTTATAGGTTGTGGAAGGCTAGGGATAACAACACTTCCATCTTTATAGTTGTGAGTGGTATGCTTCCTCGTTGCCATAATTTTGCTTTACATTTTTCTTGCTAACCTAAATTCCTTCTCTAATGAATCAGATTACGAAAGGCGAACATCATGTTGGATATTATCCTTTAATTTCCCTATGAACACATCAATCCTATGCTCCTCTGGAATATTTTTTACCCTTATGTTCAAGTTTTGGAACTCCTCAATGTACTCCATTATTGAATCCTTTTGTTTGAGACTTATCAATTGGCTAAAAAAAGTGTTGCTTTTGTATCCTCATAATGTGTTGTCAATTCTTTCGTAAAAATTTCCCAAGTGATAATTTGTTTACGAGAGCAAAGCCATTGATACCATACAAACTAATTTGGTTGCAAATATAAAGTTGCAATACATACCTTTTGTGCATTTTGCACATTATTGAGATCGAAAAATTGCTAGATCTGTAATATCCATGTTGCCGGATCCTTGTCATCAAGCTTCCTCATATCGATTTTTGGAATATGGTGGGTCTTCGATCCAGCATTGGATTCTATGGAATCATGATTAACGTTTCTTTTTTTCTCATCATGAGTTTCCTTTACTACCCTTTCACCATTAGTGACCATTTCTTGTAGCAACTTATTCATATTTATCTTCAACTCTTCCATGCCATCCATTTTAGCGTCCATGCCATTCATCTTAGCTTCCATGCCATCCATTTTAGCTTCTACTCCTTTCTTTAAACAATCCATATTAGCTTCTACAGCTTTCTTTAAACAATCCATCTTAGCTTCTACACCTTTCTTTAAACCATCCATCTTAGCTTCTACATCTTTCATTAAACCATCCATCTTAGATTCTGTTACTTTTTGTGCAAGTGACACTTGTTGCACTTGGTCTCATAATTTTGATATAACATGTTGCATTTCTTCCTCTTCTTCATGAGTCATGCTAGAGGTTTCAGGTTGCTTACTAGGTGTTTGCATTTTCTTTCCTCGGGGCATCAAAGACCAATAATAATGCTTTACTATGCCCTCTAAATTCCTTCAAACTAATTTTTCAAACCAAGATTATGCAAAAATTTAAAAATAACTACACACCTTTTTTCACTTTGTAGGAGATTGATATTGAATCTGATGTATCTCTATAATTTCGTATCATTCAGTTCTAAAATTTCATCCTATAGTAGCCCTTCGCTTCCTCCTTCAATTTCCACCAGTCTGATCCAAATTCAATTATCCAAGGAAGATTTATCCACAATCTCCCAAGATGACCTGATTATAGACCTTTCCAGGAGAGTGAAATTGTATGAAGTGCCACGTGTCACTGTTTCGACCTTTGGCTTTGAAAAATATAAAAACGAAGCTATAGCCCATCCTCTTTCTGTAACTTCTTATAAAATTTCAATGTGATGCTCAGAGAGAAAGTTATGACGATTTTCCCCAGGTCACCTGTTTGGAATTTAATTCAAGAGTCTGCAAAATGAGCAACTTCCTCAGATCATATCTCTGGAAATATAGTGCAGAAAGCTCTGAAATTCGGATCCAAAGTTCAGTGCAATTTCATCTCAAATGGATTTTTTTTTTTCTTCTGAAACACCGCAGAAAAAAAAGTTATATCCAAAATGGCATGATGAGCTATTTGGAGTAGCAAAACCCTAGAATCCAAAGCTCTGATAAAAAATGTTATGAAACTAGCTCACAAAGAGATAGAAATGATAGATGAACGCCTTAGAAATAAGCCTATTCGAGGGGGAAACCTCCTTTACATTACAAAAATGAACAATTCTTGGATGATTCAAATGAAAAAACCTCCTTTCTATATATAGGAGTCTAAGGAGTCACAATATAACCAAGCCGACCTAACAATAATAATATAAAGGCACAAAAATAACAATAGAGGGATTATGTGGGGCATAGTAAAAACAATATGGGGACAATAGGGGCACACCAATATTAGTAATGGATACAACTACACTAGTAATGGGGTAATCAGTAGTATTATAGGGACCTAACAGTGCTTAATGATTTCCATAGTGGAGCTTGTGGTGGTCATCTATCTCGGGTTGCAACATCCCAATTTTTTTTGCATGCAAGCTACTTTTTGCCTTCTATATTCAAGGATTGTATTGAAGTGGTCAAGGGATGCCACCCTTGTGAAGTTTATACTCAGAAAATGTGCATGCATCCAGCTCTGCTTTTCCATGTGATCAGCGTTAGTGCATTCATGAAGTCCGGTATTGATTTTACTACTTGCAATCCACCTTGAGTGAGAAATCACAAGTATATCATTGTAGATGTCGACTACTTTACTAGGTGGGCTGAGGTTATGCCTACTTTCAAGAATTATGGTGAAACAATAGCCTTTTTTCTCTTCAATCAAGTCATTTCCTGGTTTGGTATACCTAAATAGATTGTCACTAACCATGGAATTCATTTCTAGAACCATATGATGTTTGAATTGGCTCTTAAGTGGGGTTTCTAGCATGAGCATTCATCTCCTTCTGATCCTCAAGCCAATGGGGAGGTTGAAGCTATGAATAAATCCATAAAAATCATCCTACAAAGGATGATAACAAAGCTCGATCTAATTGGCACATTATGTTATATCTGACACTTTGGGCATATTGAATGTCAATCAAGACTGGCACTAGTTTTACTCCTTTTCATCTAGTTTATGGGTTGGAATAAATTCTTCCCATGGAATATGAAATTCCTTCCCTTAAATTAGTTGTTCAACTTCTTCCAGATACTTATAGTATAGAAGAATTCCTCATTCATTTGGAACATCTCAATGGGTAGCATTGAGAGGAAACCATAATCAACGAAGCTCATAAAAAAAAGAGTAAAAACTTAATATGATAAGGTTGTCCATCCTAGGGTTTTCTGTGAAGGCAACCTTGTCCTATTCTATTACCAAGACAAAGATGCCTTGGGGGCAGGAAAGTTTAAATCTATGTTGTATAGTCCCTTCATTGTCAAAAATATTTTAAAAAAGGGAGCTTATGGGTTGATTGATTTTGAGGGAAACAAGTTGGCAGAGCCCAGAAATGGGCTCTATCTTAAAAATCATTTTTCTTAGGCTTCAGCCTAGAATTTGTTCGATTGTAAATATTGTATATTTTTGCATATATATCTATCGGTTTCATAGTGATTTCAATATTTTTTATCTGCTTTGGCACGTAATAATGGATGATCTAATATATATAGGGTTATGCAATGGTGCTAGTAGACACAACTAGATCCTTGCTTCGATAACTTCGGTGATTTATTATCTATCTGGTTGGTTGTTGGTGTCAAGAGGCATATGTATCGGTCCTGCTTAAAATAATGTTGCCTTATATAATACTGTCATTAATTCACTATCTGAGGCAATATCTCTTGGTATTGATTCATTAATAGTTTACTTAGATTCACAACTATTGGTATCTCAATTAAATAACATCTATCTAAATATCACCAATTTTTGAGAGTGAATTTATTATAGAGATCATTTATTTATATCACATTTATTCATATTCCACGATCAAAAAAATCATTTTCAGATTCTATCGCTAATCAAGCATTAGATTGGCAAATAAATCATTGATCACAAAAATAAAAATTAATAAAAGAGTCATCTATATGTATATGATCATCATGATAAACCTTCAGTACATAGATAGAGTTCTTGCTCAAAAAAATATAAACAATTAGGAAAAAAATGTCATACAAAATTAGGTCTTATGTGCATAATCATGTCTAATCAAAAGAGATATGGTAATCCATCTATGGATCATTCTTTGGGTGAGAAGCATGAAAGAAGATGACAAAATTTTCCACCCATCAAAATAGTTGCACCCAATCTCATGACACTCCTACCACGTGCCTTTGCATCTCCTCTGCAATGTCTTCTATAGCTACCATAGGTACATGGTGAGTCGACCTCACTAAGTTTCTCTAGACAACATGGAGGGTCTTCCTAGTCTCTGCTGCAGCTCCCTTTGCATCTCTTCCACGATGCCTTTTTTGAGGTAGAACCTCAGGTTTTACTGGCCCAACATCTATGTCATAATCAAAATAATTTTGTAAGTATTTGTTTCATCAAAAATATTTTCAATTAATTTATATTTAAAATCCAAAAAACATCTAAAATCTCAAAAATTAAAAACATTTGTATTTATGGCTCCCCACACTACATTTGGTGGCAACACCAGGTTTGGATCTCCTCCGAAGTCCATGGCAGCATAGGGATAGTCCTTGCCTACTATGAATTGTTCTTCACACGATGAAGAAATCGTCATAAAAATTGTTTCTAGGGACCTCACCACCCACTAGTCTCTTCATTAGATCAGCCCATCTACCCATTCATGGATCCCTTGGTCTGATGATGGCCGATAATACTTTGGGTCGAAGCCTTGGTACTCTCTCAAAGAAAAAGGAACACAAGATGATTCCATATCCAATTTTCTTTGTCCGACCTCTTCAGATAGATGTAAGTTTTTTTTTCATATTATCTAAGAGGGGTGTGCACCAATCAAAACCTATCGTGAGAAACTCCACAACAGGACTCATCAAAACTAGAGAAGCCTGGTGTAGAGAAGTTAAACCATTTACTCTAGAAATGGTAAAGAGAAGGATTCTTAGGGCTAATCTCTCTACATGTTTGATTGGAATATGGGTTCCAATCTTCTCGGTGTTTCCTAGGCGATAGATGTGTACGTAGTCCTCCACACTGAGGCTGCCTCTTATTCTCCTATTGAGTTGACCCTCTCTCCTCCCCGAGAAAGACCAATGATGAAATATATATCCTCTATTTCTATCCTTAGAGGCATTTGGTTAATAACAAAAGTATATTGTTTTGGATCCCAGTAGTGCACTAACATCTCAAGCAATCTAGTATTTTCCTTCATATTTTGCATTTTGAGAAATTCCAATGATGTGCATCTGCGTAAGGAATCTAATGAATTTGGATATTCCATCACTTCGTTATCAATCACATTATTCTTTCTCTCTCTCCAAGTATTCGACATTCTGCAAAAAAACGTGTTTCGGATCATTAAAAACTGTGTTCCAAATTTTGAATTCGTGCACATGTGAGTTCGATATTCACACATTAATGTGTAGGTATTTTATATACGCGGTTAATCCATGTGCAACATGCATGTACACAGAGAATAATTTTCAAACTAAAGCATTTAAAAAGCAATAAAACTTATCAAAAAATTAGTTAGAAGGTTACCTGGAGGATTGAAAGTTGAATGAACAGATGAATTTGATGGATTAAGATTGCTTTGTTTTTTTCTCCATAGCTTAGTGCTCATAACAGAAATGAAGAATTGTGAGTCAAAAAATCTTTCTATAAGTTGACATATGAAAATCACATTTTCTAAAAAGTTCGCTTTTTCTTTTTAAAACTTTATGGCCTTTATGACCTTTTTGGCTTGGAATATTGGGATGGGTCGATTTTTCAAGATACTTAGGAGATTTTGAGAGACTACTTTGATTCCATGACTGCAAACCCATCATGGCAAGTATTATTTTTTCACTAGCATATTGGTTAGGGAATATAATTTTCCACTGCATTTTTCATACTAGCCTCCATACTGTGATATTTTGGCCATAACATCGACCCCATCATATCTTGGTTCTTAAACCATTTTCACTCGCCGACTTATAAAATCATGACATGATGGTAGAGCCAACTTTTACGTGGGAATCTTAGTTAGATCCTTGCTAGCATATGTTTCCGATGTTGCTATATTGTGTAGGCTTGGGAGTCCTCTTGAGTCCCGCCATGACTTGTGCGTTGGAGATCCATTCTTTTACTTCTTCACTATTTTTTTGGCTTTATACCCTAGAGCCTCGTTTGTGTTGAGTTGAATTGTTGCATTACATGTTGACCATTTGTACCTTTTAGCCTTAAGCTAGTTTCACTTGGACTTGTGTTTAGCCATATTTTGACGATGTCCTTTGCGAAATTAACCTTGAAATTACTTAGACTCTGGAACTTGACAACTTTTTACCCATGGAAGGAACATTCCTTTCATTGTCACTGACCAATTTTATCACCTTGGATTGAGCATAGGAATGCTCCCCTCCCAAGAACTAGCGCATTTGTATTTGGATTCTAGTTCTTTCCACTGTACCATAGGCATTATTTTATTATTTTCTAGGTTTTCTAAAGATTAAAAAGACCAAAAACAAATGTTCCAAAAATTGCAGGAATAAGACATTATTTCCATGATTGATGGCAGCTAGAGTCAATCATGTATCCCTTGAATAAAACACTTAAAATTATGTCTTTCCTCCATTGGGATGGGCTTTAGTTTGACTCAGGAGACCCTTAACCTTGTTATCGAGTTAGTACTCCTCCAGGTGATTATCTCTTCCAATCATATGGAGAGTTTTTTTGTGCCTATGACAAACGTATGCAAAGTTATCATATGCTACCATATTGTCACATTTGAGTCATGCTTTTGTTCAAGGTAAGTAAACCTGAGTCGACCTTTATGCAATGTCTGTTGACTTTGTTAGCACCTAAATCCGCCTTAGGCTGAAAGAAGGAAAAATTCAAGGTAACCACAAACCACGCTCAGTCTGGCAGCTAGCCCTACCAAAACAGGAGAGGGCTCTCTCTGAGTCACACTCAATGAATTGATAAATGAAATGGCCTAAGATGACTTACAATGAACTATTTATCTTAGGCTAGTAAGTGAATATGGAAACAAGAAGTGATTTTTATGAATGACTGTGTTTCTGGGATGGTATGGGACCAATGGACCTCAATGAACAGAGAACTTAATACAAAGGCATGGATTATTTCGTGAGGCAAGGTAGGCGGAAAGCCTAGCAATTTATTTTAAGATAGTGCAGAATGGAGAGATTGATTAAGAGGGTGAAAAGGGCATGGACAACATGAATCCTTTTCAACAGAAGAATGAACACTGAACATGAAATTTTCCCAAGGCAAGCAATAAAATTGAATTCTACCTTAGCTAACTTAGAAAATTTCACTGGAAATGAATATGAAATGAACTATGAAACATAACAAGATACATATGAAACATAAGAGACACATTTGCTACACTCACAACCACGTGAATCTCATGAAACAGAGCCACTGCCTTTTATTAATCCTCTGTAAAAAATATACAATGCAAAAACAGAGTTTCTTTCCCACAGTCTCCTAGAAGTTACAAGCCAACCAACCCTTTACAAATGGTTTGCATACAATATATAGAATGTGCAATGAAGAGATAGAACACCCAAGGGTTGGGGAGTTACTCAAATCATTACAAAATGAAGGTGGAGAGCCAAACAACAGCTATAGGTGCAGCGCCACAAACATGACAAATGGCTTAGGTGGCCCTTTGCCTTCCTTTGCCACTTGGATAATTGACCATCTGGAGTGAAAATACTATTAAAACCACCTTAGGTGCTGAAAAACTGAAGTTCATATGAGTGGGCCCACTTACAAAAAGTCGGGAAGCGAAATTTCGCGAAATAGAGACATTCTGGCCCTTTTTCCTATATGCGCTGCGCCTTTTCCTGTATGCATCGCGCCACTTTGAGGTCAATTTTGAGGCACTTTTTAGAGTCCAAAATGTGCCTAAATATGCTCGTTGGGAAGCCTATCCTGTCTACTTTCCAACCCAAATGGAATTTCTGGATTTGGAGCTCATTTGCCCCTCCAAATATTCATTCTCCCAAGACTACTTCCTATGTGTCAAAATAGGGGCAGTGAGGCAATTTTTGAGTGTATTTTTCCCTTTCGGTGGCCAAGATCTTCTCCAAATTTCTTGCTCCCAGTGCCAGTAGTTGTGATTTTCATACTAAATCGAAAAATTCAAACCATTTATGATTTGGAGCTCCCAATCCTACACGTCGCGCCACCGAAAAAACCTGTTTTTGTGCCAAAAATTTGTCATGTGACAAAAATTTCCCCAAATTCGTTGAAATTTGGGCTGGAAGCGTTCTATGAAGTACTATGCTGTGCCAAGGAAGCTTCAGCCAATATTCGAAGCCGATCTTGCTCTTTTGCCTCTTTTGCCTCTTTTGTTGCTTTTCTCAATTTAGCCTTCAAGCTCCTTATTCAGGCCTTTGCGCTCATGTTCAGTGCCCTGTAATGACAAGCCATCCTCCTCAGTATGGTTTTGTCCCTGTTTTCCTTCTCCAGCATTTTCTCCAAGTGTAGATTGACCTGATTCGACCAAGACTCACGGTTGTTGTTGATCTCTTGCTCCAAGGTTGTGAGCTCGATCGCCGTCTGCTGGAAAGCTTGTCGATTTTCACGGATGCTTTGCAGCTCCATGATCGTCTGCTGGTCCTCAAGCTTTTTGCTTCTCCGCTCCAGATACTTGATGACCCATCTAGCCCTCTCGAAATTGAGTATCAAGTCTTTGATCTCTGTGTCCTGCTCCTGAACGGTCATCTAAGTTTGGCATTTTCTGCCTCTGTCTCTTCATCCTGAATGAGGATGACATCGGTCTCCTGTACACCTGATGGTCCCTCATCATGCACTGGCTTCTTTCCCTCATCCAATACCTATGTAGTCGATGCCGAAAGTGAGGCCCCTTCCACCCCAGGTGGAGATAACACTCGCTTTGCTGCTGCAAATAAGTTCCTACTGCCTTTCTGATATGTCACCAAAAATGGCATGATCGTGGTCTCATGGTGCTCATGCTGATAAGAAAGACCACCCAACTCTTGCTCAAGCTCTGATAGTGCCTGTGGTGTGCTGAAGAAGTCACGGGAGACGAAGTCCTCCCAAGCAATGCCCTACAATCCCAACTGATGATCTACCAAAATCCAGATAAGCGCGAAGTGATACACACTGTTAAGTTGCTGCTAAGGGGTCTTATGCAACATGAAGGTGTTCATCCTCTCTATATTCCTGCATATGAAAAACGGGAGGTTCATCATCCTCACCCTGGTAAAGTGCATGAGCAAGCGGATGTGATAGGCATATAGTCGAGAGAACCTCCCCTCACAGCTGAAGTATTTCATGATCAATCCCATGAGTGGAGCATACTCATTTTTCAAGTATCTGAAAGGAAAAACTCTTGTGAGCTCATTCAAGAATCTGGTTTTGATGTAAGGCTCATAGTGTTGCCTTTCCACCTTCTTCTTCTTATGCCACTACTCCCCAGCATTTGGAATACCTATTGCCACTGATATAGCTTCGAGCGTCAATGTGAAAGTGACCCCGGCCAAGGTAGACTGACCTCCATGTAGATGAAGCACAAATAAATGGGCCAACTCATGATGAACTATGACATTTGTCACCCTTTGACAAAACTTGAAACATGATATGTTCTGGAAGCATGAAATGGCAAGAGGGAATGCTTGTAACTCGGTGAGGGTAGTGGGTTCGTCCCTGACATGTTTGCCACTCTTGTGGTGTCTCCTGGGAGCCTGCTCTCCTGACGATAAGTCACTCTGTGTCTCCCTCTCATACTTAGACGAATGTTGTGATGACATGACTGTAATGTGGACTGTGATTACGCTGCCCCTTTGATGATGGTGTGAGGCTGGGTGCCTTTGTAATATCTGTTACCAAGGGGAACAATGAAACAGGTATTGTTAGGAAGGGAGAGATGAAATGGGGATAGGGTTTATAGGGAGAAATTTGTTTAGGGATGTGGGAGGAGTTTGGGGTATTTTGATGGGGTAGGGTTTGGGGTTTTCATTGAGCAATAGGAGGATGGGAAAGGGAATATGAGTTTTGGTAGTGTTAGGGTAGTGATAATAGGGAAAAAATGACATAGGGGAATAAGGAACAGGGGTAGGGTAGGAAAAATCAAGCCTTGGCAACAATGACATTGTTACACAACCCTAGAAAAATGGTTTTTCTTTGGTGTCTTCTTGTGTTTTCTTTATGGAATGTTTTTGCATTCAATCACCGGAAATAACCCACCATCTCTTTATCAAATTTGATGCACATGTGAGTTTGAGAGCCTACCTTGCAATTAGAGGGGCTCCACAAAAGGTTTGAGGGGGTTTTCGCACGTTCTGGGTGTTTTGTCTCTATGCGCTACACCCCAGTCTATGTGCACCGTGCCCCAGGTGTGTGTCGCGCTGGTTATGCGTTTGAACGGTGGTGTTGTGTGTGTCGCGCCCCTGCTTGTGTGCGTCGCGCCCTTGTATTCACCTCCAAACCGGCTCCAGCTCCTCTTTTATGCCTATGACTATATGCGTTGTGCGCAACGCCCAGTGCACCGCGCCCTGGGTATGCATCGCGCCCTCAAGAAAATCGCACTGTGGGCAGGCTGTGTGTCCGTTGCACCCTCTGTGTGCGTCGCACTCCTGGTTATATGCGCCACGCCCTCCAAGGTCGGCTCCAACTCACTCAATCGCTCACCAATGTACACTTACGCCTTTCGAACACTTCTCCAAGACTTTTAATGGCACAATGCATTTGCTTTTGACAAAAATTGGTATATATAGCCTTGGAAGAGATGGGTTTAATTTTTTCCTCTTCAAAAACCCATTTTTCTAATGTTTGAGTTTTGCACTTTTTCACTGACTTTAAAACACACTGATTTTCACTTTCCCTTTGAAATTTTAGCTCGAATGATGCAATTTTTGGCACTCTTTGTGGGGATTGCATGACACGACATTTGGCCATGGAAACCATGACTGCATCTGAAAAAATCACTTCACGACTTTTTTGAAAATTTTGTCATAAATGACACTGTTTGACTTTTCTTCAAAACGGAGTTTTGAAGAAGAGTCAGAGTCTATCTACATGATGCTGAAGCTTTCTGAACCATAACTATGCAAGGGCCTCACTCTGGCCTACATGGCTCTACTAGACATGTTCAAGTACCAAATTGATGAATTCCTAGACCTAGACCTCGAAATGACCATTGTCCTTTAAAGGACTAGACCTTGACTGTCATGGACTTTGATGATGATTGACAAAGGACCTGAGCCAGCAGGAGCCAGACATGAGGGGAAATGACTATAATGACCTTCTCCATCAGATTATGGCATGCCCCTAGCAGAATGCAACTGGCAGAATGGAGCGGGACACCTAGTCACGAAATGCATAAAGAGTTTTGATCTCTAATGGAGGACTGACCAGACCGACTCTAACAGACTTATTTTCAGTCGGCCATCCCTGATTGTCAGAGTCATATTCACTATCACTTCAGCTATTTGGTCCTTTGCTCGTGCTAGTTTGAGAAGGTCTCCATTAACTTCTTGCTGGCAGGCCTTACCCTTATCGACTATAAAAAATTTCTCTAAGAGTAGACCTACAGCCACAACCTGGCCCTATTTTCATTATTGATGGGTCACCTTGTGCTCAACATCGATCAGTAGCATGGGTCTTTGACTTAGTGGTTTCTCTTGTGTTTGACGTAAGATTTCATTATCACACATTAGGATTAATGCAGTACCTTGGTTTCCATTTGACCCTATTGGTTGGTTCCCCACCTCTGTGTCAACTTTCATTATTGGTTAGTTCAAAGGGTTTCTATCGTGTGCTAACTACATCTTGTGTACGTTGGAAACATGCTTTGGTTTGGTTACTACATATTTTTTCATCTGATTCCTTCCACATTATTGGCTTATGGGTTACACTCGCACTGGATTAATGAAGGATTCCTTCATTCAATCCTTCCAACAGATCTTTTCCCATTGACTTCAAGTCATTTCTCTAGGGAAAAGGTCTAGAGTCCATTTAGCAGTACCTTAGGGTTTGCAGTCATCAATGGTAGACTCCTTCGCTATCAAAAGTGCAAAAAAATCATTGTCTCCTGATTGTTAGATTCTTCCAAGTGTTCGAATTCATCTCAATTATTCACAATTGTTGTATTGTACTGGGTACCTTCGCTCTCATCATTATTATCGGTTAGTAGTCTCGCGTTTGTTAATGGTATACATCAATTACTGGTAATCAAACGCTTTCTCAGATGGTTGACTTCAAATTATTCATTCCCATTTTGTATAAATGTACCATGGCGGTCAGTGAAGACCTCGAGTTTGCATCAACATTTGTTGGTTCACTTGCCAGTCCCTCTTGTTTCTGTCAGTGACACCATCCACCTTATATGTTGCAGTTCATTACATCAACATTCTATATGTTGGTACCCTTGTTACGTGTAGTACCATTTGTTCCACTATTTTACATGGTATTTTTTAGATCAACTTTATGACTTCAGTGATTGTCTTTATACTTCAGCATCATTGATCAATTCTTTATATGTGATATGTAACATGTACTTCGATGGATATGATCGAATCATCTACTATGTATTTTCAGTCCTTTTAGACTTGTATACATATTAGATCTGCCTTTTTATTTGATATGTGGACATGATTTATTATCTCTTAGCATGGGTATGCCCACCTCAAACAACAACTTTCTTTTTTATCTCTTCCACTGGCGTGACAGGCTGAAATCTAGTGAACTCCTCTCAGGCCCTAACATGATTCCTTTTATACACTTAATACATTTTGGCCATCATGTACCCCTTCTAACCTCATATATTAGGGGGAATCTATTATAGCACCATTTACCACCCTTGGTAAATTTGATTCTTTGTATTATGGCCTACGGCAAACCTTCCCTTCCAAACTTGGTCCAAATTCTAAAAAAAAATGTTTTAAATCCCATACACTATTTTTTCTTGTATAAATAGCATTTACACACAGGTCGGTCTATACCCAACCTACATATATGTTTTAAAACATTAAAAAATATATAATATCATTAAATTCAGGAAGAGTTTATGAGTTTTACTTGTTACTCACCTACTGTAGTCTATGGCCCAACTGTTTCCCAAATGAAAAAAAAAAAACTATTTTGTCGAATTATAAATAGACCTCCATGGGAAGGCCTAAGGGAGGAGAAAATATTAGATATTTATATTATAGTTGATTAAATCCCTGATCGAGTTTGAATAAATCCCTATGCCTTCTGCGCTCCCAAGTCATAGGAAGCTTATGTTTCCTTCTTGAGATGTCCCTCATCCCTTTATGAAATCCTTGTGTATACCTATGAAGGAGGATCGTTGAGGTTTTGGAAGGATGGATCCGAAGGAAGGTTTCACTTGGAGTCGATGAACAACTTAGGTTGTAGTTCTTTCGTACTTTCTTTTGTTTACATCAATAAACATGTGTTGTCTTGTCCCTGAAGTTTATGGTCTTAATGCATTAATTGATGTCAATTCTTATTTTCTTACATGCTTATATGACCTAACACCTATATCATGAACATGCTTTCTATTACTGCTATTGTATATCCTTTTCTTGAATGAGTTGTAGGTTCTAAAGCATTGGAAGAAGTAGAGGGCTTGGACCTTACGAGAACGAACTCAAATGTAGGACCTCTCGGTAATATATATTCTTCCTACCTCAGTAGTTTAAGTATTAGAATTTCCTGTTTACATGTCTCTTTATACTGTATGCCCTCTCATTTGTTTGGGTTCTCAACCCAAGACCCTAGGGTGATTCCAGGGAAAATTTTAAGAACGCCCGCTAAATTTATATGTATAAGAAATGGGCGAATCTCCATGTTATATAGGAAAAATGGAAGGCGATTTTATCAATAATATAATATGTATATATAATTTTTTGGCGAATCTCTCACTAGGCATGGTGAATATTTTACTCAATTATAAAATCTTGTAAGATCTTGGCGATTCTTTCACTAAATAATAAAACTTTGTAAGGTCCTAGTGAATCTTAGCATTGTCAACTCTTAGAGAATTTTTTGAAAAGTATAAAACCATATATGGCAAGATCCACATGGTGGCAATATCACTGTTTTTTTTTTCACATTTCCGCGACATGGAACTTGTTTATAAAATTATAAAAAAGCCAACCAAGTCCCTTATAATATGCAAGTAAGCTTGTAACAGCATCTGATACATCTACTATGCTTGTCTTCATTCAAGTGTAATAGTTGCTATACTTAACACTGTGAATCACAACTCTCTCAGAACTCAACTCTATAGTGTAATTAAAACCTTTGGAAATTGAATCTGACAACTCTATAAAAAGGATTAGTGAAATAGAAGCTTTTGTGAATGAGTCCACTAATTATCACTGCTAAACAATCAATCTAGACTATGAAGTCTTCCATCTTGATCACAATTGTGCTGACAATCAAGGGAGTGCGACCACCTGGCCTAACATAATGGCCATCATAGCTTCCAATAATTAAAAACCACCTTGCAAGGACATCCTAGCTCATGTCTCATGAATTTTATTCATCAATATTAACTGATATAAATCTTATAAAGATAATATTATAATCCTCTCTGGATTCACTATTAATACAAGGGTAAAGGAAATTTTCTAGCTGAAGGCACTAGCGAATACCAACTTTGGTATTTGTGACCCCTTTGTGGTGATGCACCTACCCTGCCCTATTGGGTTTCTACCTTGTAACATAGTTCAACGATCACAAGACTTTCCAATCTTCCTACTCCATTAGACACACTTTATATGCTATACATAGTGAATGGAAAAGAAGCATTATAGGACACACAATTTCACAGAAGCAAGAAAAATCTTGGCCAATTCAATATCAAAATCTTAACAACTGATTAATAAAGAATAACAAGTAGTGTAATTAATTGTTACGAGTTATTTTTTTACAAGCTGTAAAGAATGTAGTGGAATGGAAAATATTACTTAGGCAACTGTTCAATATTTTCTACTAATATGTATGTGCATGTACATATGAAATTAAGTGCATTGTTGAATACAATGTTTCCTTTCCTCTTGCCTCCATTTCAACAAATCAATGTAAAATCAATGTCACTTTGAATCTCCTTTCCTGTGTGGATGTTTTGACAAATCAATGTGAAATCAAAGTCACTTTGAATTTCCTTTCCTGTGAGGGTTCACATCCACAATTGATTAGTAAAATATAATCTACTATATATTATGTTCAAGAAACTGACTGCAACCTACAGTGGAAACGAGACCTCAATTCGTATTCTGAATTTGAATATCTCAGGACAACATAAGAGATAAAAATGCATATGGCCTTAGTATCTAGAAAACAATCACTCCATCATTACAAGACCACCTAAGATTTCGGCACTATTCTAATAATGGCACTAGTTGCAGTGCTTATTTGCACTAAAACCATGGAAAAGCAACACAATGTTTTCAAAGCACACTTACTAGAAAAGTTGTAACGTTCCGAGAATATTTAATGATAGCATCTGAACCTCGTAGCTATGGTGGGGAAACTAGGGAACCCAAATATTGGAAGATATCTCATACCAAATCTGAGAAAAAATAAAAAAGGGAAAAAATCAAAATCTATAAATCAAGTAATGAATTCTTTACAAATCAAATACAATTCCTTTAACTAACAGTTAAAGTGTGGTGATATATTTAAATATTTAGTAAGAGGGTAACTTCCAACCATGGAATATTACGTTTGTCATTACTGTCATCCCTCAGCGTCTGAGATTACAAATCAATACTTATGGAAATATTGTAGGAAATTTTGTGAAATAGTAAAGTGTAACCTCTATTTTCAAGCAACAAAATCAAGACATTGTTACATCAAGAGCCATAATTGATACATAATCAATGAATCAAGTCCTTGTATGGCACAATCTTGTTTGTATATGGATATTGCCAAAAGGAAACTGCGTTCTAATTTGGAAGAGGATCTTATCAAAAGACATGGATTTATTCAAAGCTACAAAACATAATGGGTTACTGAAAAATAAGTTGGAATATGGGATCATGATACTTAAATTGAAAAAATATGCTTTCCTTTTAGAATCATTACAATTATAGAATGTTTTTTGAAAGCATTAGAATTTGAAATTGGGCCTTTCTATCAAGACAAATTTTCATTAACAGAATGTACTTTCCTACCCGAAACATTGTAGATATCCAAGAAAAACTTGAAAAGCATAAGAGAACTTAACATAATGGACTTTCTTTCCTTCCTTAACATTATTAAAGAGTTGAGGTTCCCCAAGTCATCAGGTAACTTTCAAAGGAAATGACAGTTAGTAATATTCCAATTCACAACTGAAGATGTGTCACAAATATGAGGGGGCATCTCCTCCAAATCACAAAAGTACTCCAGGTTAAAATATAGCATTATTGGAAGCTTAATGCTCGACTGGGTGTTATTGAACCTAGACATTTTTCCATTCTTCACTAAAAGCTTAAATATAGCTTCTCTAAGTTCTACATGAATTTACTATGCTCTTGAAGTGGGGGCACATGCAGGCTCTCCAAGTGAATAGTCTTAAACTAAGTGAAGATAAGGCCGATAGATCATTCAGTGTGGATCTCTTTAACCAATAATTGAATACTATGTCTCTCTTAAACCCATAATTGAATACTATTAGGACTTTCAAATTTTTCATGGAACTCAAAAATGTTGGAAGAAAGTATTTGCTTCCAGAAAAGAGTAAAACTAAAGCCTCTGCTTGAGGACAATTAATGTCACACCACTAACACTTCTCCATGGAATTTGTATAGGTAAACCACAAATGTAGAATTCCATTAGAATATTGTGTTTATTGAATACACAAATGAAATCATTGCATTTCTTTAAAATAGTTTTTGAAATCAAAATTACCGAAATTTCATATTGACAACCTAGTGGGTGTAGGATAAAATTCACCCGTGTCATTCACAGAAAGCATGAGAAAAAACTGAATACTATATATAAAACCAAGAAAAATTCAAATTCATCACTTCTAGGGACCTCTTAACCACCCTGCCAATACATAAGTATGTTCCTGTTTGTTTGCAGTTAGAAAAATTACCCAAATTACAATTTGTTTACTCCAACATATGTTGGAAAGTTATAGAAGGATGACTAGTGCAATCAATCGATTCCTTTTAGCCCTGGATGTGTTTCAGTTTAAAACAGAAGTATACAAATATACTTGTCCAATGTCTATGCTTTAACCATTCACCTTAAGATGTTTTTACAATATAATTTCCTAAGTCTATTTAATATATTCATTATCATAAAGACCAACCTATAAATCCCTCTGAGCACTTGGTAGACCTAGAATTAAGATGGATCTAAGATGATAGAATTTCCTTTTTAAATGGTCTATGTTCAAATGAATACTATGGTATTATCAATACCATGGGTTATCATAAACTGGTAGACCCAGAATTAAGATGGATCTAAGATGATAGAATTTCCCCTTTAAATAGTCTATGCTCAAACGAATAACATGGTATTCTCAATACCATGGGTTATCATAAACCTGGAGCTTAAAAATTACTATTAGGAATTTATAAAAATTAATAAAATTAATAGT
>APFE030159736.1:0-67614 GCA_000404065.3 Pinus taeda
TTAGATTAGCTTTAGCATAGTTCTACAAGTTGGATGCTAACTAGTTTATGCTCTCCTTATCATGAATAGCTTATCTTTCAAGAGAACAGAATATTGATTAATTGCAACTTGTATTTGAGTAGATTTGGCTTGTGATACTAACACTTTTTTTCCACTTGCTTACACACAATCACACATGTAGGAGCAGTATGTTGGAAAAGGTCTAGTAGTGTTACAATTTGTCAATTAAAGTAGATTAGAATTTTTATCAATTCTTGGATTTGTTTTCAGCTCCCTTCTCATCGTGTTTTATGTAAATACGCAGTAGAAACAGAAAGTTAGAAGGAGATTATCATTAATATCAATCCTTGAAGTGATTTTCTTATTTCTTTTATTTGCAGCAGTATGGATAGAGGACTAATGCCATTGGATTGTTGTCATTTACTTTCAAGTCATTTCAATTTCTTTGCTTTCAATTTCATTTCAAGTTATTTCTCTCAAGCTCTTTCGTTGCAAGTTTAAAGTTTGATTACTTTCTAGACTTATTTCTAACTACTTCCTAATCGTGTTTTATGCAAATACGCAGTAGAAGCAGGGAGTTAGGGAGAGTTGAACATTATAACTGGTCTTTAAAGTGGTTTTTCCTACTTGTCACCTTAGAGCTTGATTACTTTTTGGACTTATTCTTAATCGTGCTTAACATAGTACTATATGTTGAAAGCAGAAGGTTAGGAAGAGTTGAACATTAAAACTTTATAAAACAACGAAGTAAGAAAGAGGTTAACTAAGCACATATAGTGCACCACACTTCATCAAGTTACGAACCCCGGGTTGACAATTAATACTAGCAATTTAGATAACACTAAATTGACTAAACAGTAATCATGGTTCCACCCTTAAACTGAAAATGGCCAAAAAATGTAGAACTATGATGGAGACATGGACAATACCATTGCATTTGTGGCATCGAGAAGTGTTGAAACCATATAAAATTTGTCAAGATCTGATAAAGTGAATTTTCACCCCTCTTGCAAAATGTTACCTCAAACTGCATGCCAAGATTCTACCTCCTCTATCTCAAAATCCATGCCCACTCCTAGTTCCTCCATCTACCCATGCACTGAGAAAATAGGGTTATTTTAATGTTTGGAGGGTGGATTTATCAATGAGTTGGTTGTGGCATTGTGGCAAATGAAGGCATTAGTTGAGGAGGGGTCGGGTGGTCAAACCCCACCCCTCCTATTCTTTTCCACATTATAGTTTTAAAAAACCAAAATATATGTGAATGGGGGCTCGGGTCTGCATTGGGTGGCCCGCTTCCCATAGTCCCTGCGTGTTATTTATTGTGCATTAATCGCATGGAAACTCATTAAGTGGTTACGTATTAATTGAGAGTGGTGATACTGTTTATGGGGCCGCCAGCTCGGGGGCCGGCCCATGTGGGTCGGGCGGGTTTGACCCCCGCTAGTCCCCAACTCTATTTTATGGTATGCATTTAAGGGTTTCGGGGTGTGGGCCGGGTCCACCAGAGGTGGCCCATGCCCACCCCATAATACATTCTGTTAACATTTATGTGCGATGCGGTTGGAGGGTCCGACGAGGTCATTGTCATCGACCAATTTAAATATTGACTTGGTTTTATGGCTGGGGTTAGGCCAGTAGGGTTCATGGCTCATCGGCCTTTTAATAAAAAAAATATGTTATGTAATTTTGGGGTGGCAGGGGTGGTGGCCCACCACCTCATTTATAACTTTTTTTTTTTTTTTTTTGCTTTTTATTAAAATAGAGGTGCTTCTAAAATCTTTAGAAAATAAGGGTTATTGGGCAAATGAATGAGGCCAAAATTTTGACCGATTTCGGGAGCTAGGTTTCATGCCTCGAGGTCAGTCAAATTGTAGGACCTTAAACCTAGCCCGAAATGCAACTTTGACCAAAACTCTGACTGGCTCGTTCTCCCTCATACGAGCTCGAGTTGATGAACCATTCACACCTCCATGATCAGGACGACAAGATCTACACTCTGGTCCTGGGTCGAAGTCATTTTGAGCACTTTGATTTTCAGGTGTTCATAAGCCCTCTTTGTCCTGTGTGTCTCTAGAGCCACCTGGATCAAGTAGTTGACTTCCAGTTCCCTCGAGGAATTGCATAGTTTTGCCTATGAGGCTCCTGCTACCCACTCCATCCAAAAATTGTGCAGATTTTATCTGCCAAACCTTCCTACAACCTAGACTACTCCGCTCCAAAATTGTGTAGTTTTGTCCACCAGCTGAGCCAAACCTCGCAAACAGTCATTGTCGATCTGGATTTCCCTTCTCCATCACCTAGTGACTTTTGCGTAGTTTTCACCAACAGTGCATGGAGCCTCCATCCTAGCTCAAAACTCATAACCTTGTCTCCTCTCCTAGTCACCTACATCCAAAATGACCATGCATCATGGTAGAATAGGAGGTTTACAGATTTGATGTCGTCTCATCATGAATGACTATAGATATAGGTACACGAAAAAACATGGCACAATGATGGATGGGACGAACAAAGGGAATACATGCAAAAGGACATGCTCACCAATAGACAAACAAACAATGCATGCAAAAAGATGTGCTCATGAACAAATCATCATGCAAAGATGTGTTCAAGGACGAAGAGACAAATGAACATGCAAGATGTGTTCACGGATAGATGGACAGACGAGCATGCACTTTTCGCAAATGGAAGAACCTCTCAAGCATGCCAACATACAAGCAAGAAGCAACGTGTGAATGCAACACCAAGCGAACCCAATGACCATCAAAGACTCCATGCACTTTTCCATGCGGAGGTGAAGCTGTGACACACCATGAGGACATTCATCACCCAACAACACTTCAGCTTGACATGCACACCAACAATAGCACAAATGAATGATCACTGTCAAGTCAATTCTTGTCATGAGTCATGCTATCCACATCTCTACTATGGGCCATACTATCAATCAATGTAATGTAATGTGGAAGTCCAAGGGACCCACTTGTCATCTGAAGAGTCATGTAAAATCCAAAGGTCATGGAAGTAAAACAATCATGAGGGAAGTCGAACATCCACAAGGGTGAGTTTCACCCTTGGCTATAAATACCGCCTCATTGTACATGCAAAGGACCTTTCACCTTGTCTCCTCCCACATAGCCTTGAGAGTCTGTAATATTTTATTTGAGGATTAAGTAGTGGCTCTAACACCCTACCTACAAGGTTAGTGATGTATGGTGTAACGATGTGTCTTGTAACTTTCACTTAATTCATAAGCCTGCTAACAGGCCAACAGGTTTTCACACGTGTTGTAATTATTGTAACACTAACCTTGAACACTTGTAATACATGTTGCTTTAACCCGTGTTTAACACTTGAACTCATTCAATTGTTTTAATACATATATATTAATGAAAATGTGTTGTATGAGTTGTTAACATTGTCCTTCTGATGTTGGTTACATCCTCGGACATCGGATAGACATTTCACGTAAACTTTCTATAACAACCGTTGCACCCACATGGAATCCTCCATTGTGTGTTGTACGTGTTATCTTTCCTTGTGTGTTGTGACTGCCACATCTGTGTGGATTGCTCCTCCGGAAGCTGTGCACGTCTTGTTGTGTTGTGTGTTCCTAATAGAGTTAGGGCTTCCTCCCATCTAACTTGGGACTCACTCCCACCCTCTCCCTCTATGGTGAAAGAACCATTGGCACAGGTAACACTAGAAATCACTAGGAAAGCGAACCTCACTACTCGAAGACAATGTAGACCACTATCTTGTGATGAAAAGCAAGAGTTAAGGAAAATCTTTAAGATAATGGCAACTAGGCCATCATACTGAATAATATGCCCACACCAAACGGTGTGAGGTCTAGTTGGGACTTCATACCAGGGCAATCCCCTAAAAGTTGGTAGGTCCATCAGTATCAACACATGGTAAGAATAAGGCAACATCAACTAGGATGGTTACAACACTATAAACAAAGAGTAGTCATAGGGCAGGGTGTGTATTGTTTGCAGTTCATATTTGCATTCAAAAGTTAAGGATGTTGAGGATGAAGAGGTATTCAAGGGGTATTTTGGTTTACAACAATTTATAAATGTGTTCCTAGCAGAGATATCAAGGTTACCACCTCACAAGGAAGTGGAATTTTCTATTGAGTTGGTACCAGGGGCAACACCAACATCAAAGGCACCTTACAGGATGATCACTCCAAATTTGGTGGAACTGAAGTTGTAGTTGAAGGAAATGCTTGAAAAAGGATACATTAGGCCAAGTGTGTCGCCTTGGGGTGCACCAATGTTCTTTGTCAAGAAGAAGGACATTCTTCTCAGGTTATGTATCGATTACAGGAAGTTGAACAAGGTAATTATCAAGAACAAATATCCATTGCCAAGGATTGATGACTTGTTTGATCAATTGAAGGGATCAAGAATATTCTCAAAGATTTATTTGATATCATGATACCATCAGGTACACATCAAAGAAGAGGACATCTACAAGGCTTATTTCCTAAAAAGGTATGGGAATTATGAGTTTTTTTGTAGTTCCGAGGCATTGTGATATATCTAAGGAAACCTAGGAAACACTTAAAAGGTTGTCCAAAAACCCCAATACTAATCCATTGTTTTCTTTAAAGAAGATGCTTTTCTCAATTAACATTCAGGTAAAAAAAATATTAGTAATTTTCTTTCTAGAATTAAAGAAATTTTTGATATGCTAGGTGTTATTTGTCGAAAGATCTCCAACAATGATCTAGTGACAATTACATTGAATGGGATGTTAGATCATTATCATATGTTTATCACTCGAATTTCATCTAGGGAAAAATATCTTACCTTTCGTAAATTAACAGGTATTTTCTTGCAATAAGAAGAGAGAAGGAATAATATCAATGGAAAATCTCAAAGTTCATATTTGGCATTGGTGACAAAAGGGAAGCAACCATACAAAGGAAAGTTGTGGGACAAGAGAAATGGATGCAAGTCACATCCAAAACCACATCAAGGCACAACACCAGCAAGGAAAAATACCTATATGACGAGGAAGGATCTATACTTATACTATGGTAAGCCTGGACACTTTGCTAAAGGTTTCCATAAAGAGAAATTTGATGAGTCCAAGCATAGAATGAATTTAGGTAATTTTGTTGATAAACAAGCCTTAGTTAGTGGTAATATCATTAATATAAAATTATTCATTTAAGAAGCTACCTTGTCAACAAAAACTAATGATGAAAATGCATTTTTTATTGACTCTGATGCTTGAACTCATATGACATGAAAGCATGCATGGTTTGATACCTATCATGAAAAAAATAATGGAACCCTTATCTATCTAGGAGATAATTGATCTTAATTAAATCAAAGGTTATGGTGATGTATGTGTAACCTTCGCAAATGGCCATGTAAGCCAAATACAAAATGGGATGTATGTTCCTAGAATCAAGAAGAATATAATCTCTATGTCCACCATTTCAAATTAGAATCTCAATGTTGAATGTCTTAAGTGACATTGTGTTGTCAAGGATATACATGATAACTACAACATAATAGCAAGAGAAGTTTGAATGGGAGGCTTATACAAGCTTGATGTGACTGGAAAAGTTATCATGCATTGGGATCCACTACCATGACAAAAAAAAACTCTTTAGCATCAAAGGTATGACCAACTTAATTATCATGACATGTTGCTATTATAGAAACAAAGAATAATAGAGGGATTTCCATTCTTAAAGAGTGAATATTCAGCATGTAAAGGTTGTGATTTAGGGAAGATAAATACAGAAGAGTTCTGTACCCATACAAATAGAAGAAAAAATGATATTCTTGAACTTGTGCATATAGTTGTGTCTGGACCTATACTGACTAGATCATTAGGAGGAACATATTAATTTTTCATATTTGTTGATGATTGCACAAAACATACTTGGGTTTATTTCATGCGAAAGAAGAGTAATGTATTTGAATATTTCAAATATTTTAAAATTTTGGTTGAGAAGAAAGCATGAAAATACATCAAGATTCTTTGATCTTATCAAGGGAGAGAATATACATTAGGAGAATCTGTCAAATGCTACAAATCCCATGGAATTGTAAACTAGTGCATGATGCCACATACTCCACAACGGAATGGAGTAACTGAACAAAAGAACAAAACCTTAGTGGAATGTGCAAGGAGCATGTTGAAAGATAAAAAACTTACTATTTTTTTTTGGGAAAAAGATATTAGTATTGTTGTTTATTTAAAATATAGAAGTCCAACAAAAATTCAACATAATAAGACTCCATTTGAAGCTCTTTATGGCTATAAACTAGTAATAAAGCACTTAAGAATATTTGGAAGCAAAGTGTTTGCTCATGTTCTGAAACAATATAGGAGAAAACTTGATGTCAATGCTATTAAGTGTATTGTAAATTGTTATTGTTCTAATCATAAATAATATAATATGTTTGATCCTTCTACTCATAAAATTTTTGCAAGCAGAGATAATTTGTTTCATGAACATGCAGATGAAGTCCATAACAAGGATGGTTATGATGCATGTCATATTACTCATGATTGTGATAATGTCACAGAATAAGTTGATGACAATTAGGACTAGAAAGAAGAGGAATAATCTTGTGATATTCACACCTCAAGCAGTGAAATCACACCTAAAGGAGGAAGTAAGTCACCACAAAGGAAGAGGAAGGATAAAAGAAATGAATAACCAAGAAGGTCCTCATGCCAAATTTAGCCACCAATATGGTATAAAGGCTATGCCTTGGCGACTAGTGTGATGAATGTACTAGAACCTTTAAACTCTAAAGAAGCTAATGAACATGCAGAATGGAGAAATGAAATGAAGGAAGAATATGATTATATTATAAAAAAAATGATACATGGTAATTAAAAAAATTACCTAAGGATAAATTTCCTATGATCAAAATGGTTATTCAAACCTAAATTTAATGTTGATGGAACTATTGAAAAATATAAAGTTAGACTAGTAGAAAAGGGTTATTAACAAAAAGAATGGATAGATTATGAAGAAATATTTTCACTTGTAGCTAAAACTAACACCATTAGAATGATGATTGCATTGGAAAACAAAAATATTTGTAAGCTAAACCAGTTAAATGTCAAGTTACCATTTTTGAATGAAGAATTAAAAGTAGTTTATCTTGTTCAAACAGAAGGTTTTATAAAACATGGAGAATAACATATTGTTTGCAGGTTAAAGAAAACACTATATGGACTCAAATAGGAACCTAGGTCTTGGTATGTGAAGATTCATAAATTCTTCTCTCAACATAAAGTAAAGGAGATTCAGATCTCTATACCCAAAGGGATGAAAAAGGACATATTGTTTTGATTTTTTTATATTTTGATAGTATTATCATAACGGGAAGTGCTATCAAGATAATTGAAAAGATCAAAAGCAGTATGTCACAGAAATTTGAAATGAAAGACCTTGGAGAGTTGAATTAATGTTTAGGCCTTGAAGTTTGGAAAGATAATGGTAGAACCTTTGTCACACAGAGAAAATACACACATGCATTAATCATGAGATTCAATATGAATAGATGTAAGGTAGTATCTACACCATTGGAACAAAATGTTAAACTCAACAATGATGGTAAAACAAAAGAAGTGACTGGCGCATTGTATAGACAATTGGTTGGAAGTGTGAATTACTTGACTACAACTATACTAGATATTGCATATTCAATTAGTATATTTAGTCAATTCATGGCTAAGGCATTGGAAAGCAACTAAGAGTGTCCTTTGCAATTTGAAGGAAACAAGAAATTTTGGTATTGAGTATAATAATGATTTGAATGTCGAGTTGATAGGTCATTCAAATTCTAATTGGGCAAAAGATCTAGATGAGAAGATGGCCACCTATGGTTATACATAAATAGTATTGGATCCAATATTCTGTCATGGAGAAATAATAGACAACCAACTATTTCTTTGTCTTCCACTAACGCTGAATATAATGCCTTATGTAGTGCAACATATGAAGCAATTTGGCTAAGAAGAATTCTTGAAGTATTGAGAGAAAAATAAGAAAGACCAACAATCATCAAGTGTGACAATCAAATCTATATCAAAATTGCAAACAATCCCATTTATCAGGCAAGATCAAAACACATTAAGACAACATCATTTCGTATGAGAAAAAATACAATCAAAAGAAATTAGTTTGATCTATTGATACAAATGATAATGTAGCTGGCATCTTTGCTAAGCCTCTAGGAAAAGATAAGTTTATGTTATGTAATGACTAGTTAGGTGTGATAAATAATTGATTTCTCCATTAAGGGGGAAACTTAGAGTCAATGGAGAAATAGAATGTTCTGGATTATGTAGGACTCGCGTGAATGTTCTAGTCTGTGTAGAACCTGATTCATAATTGTTCTAGACATTGTAGAAGTCATTATTTTCAGTATTTTCATTTAAGTAGATGAGTCAGTAGTAGATGAGTAAGAGTTATTATCTGTTATAAAAAACACTCTCATATAGTGTGTATTATTTTGTAAACACTCACCTAGTTTTATAAAATCTTGTGTCGTTTAATCAAGTTTCTGTTATCACTATTTATTTAACTTATGAACCCATTGTTGGAATACTTAACAAAATCTCGTGTTGTGTAATCATGTTTCTATTATCACTATTTATTTAAGCTCAGAAGTGATTGTTGGAATACCTAACCGTTCACAAGGACTGCTAAAAGCATCACCTCTAAGAGAGATTGATTAAAACTCTAATAATTGTGACTATAATAAAGGGAGTAACATGTTAACTTACAATCTTTTGGGTAACATGTTAACTTACAATCTTTTGGGGAAAAATTAATTCAATTTAAAATATTCTTATAATTTTGTCCTAAGAGCTACGTCTAGTATTGGAGTTTTTATGTCATTTAACATCCTCAATCTGTCATGCTCAAAAGCTAAGAAATACTAATTCGTTAGCGTTTCCCGAAAAGTTTCGAAAGTTTCACATTGACATCTAAGAAATACTAATTCATTGTCGTTTCCCTAAAAGTTTGGCATTGACTTTGTTCCTATTGGGAGAATCAAATTTTAATCTCACGTAGATTTGTATACAATATCAGATGTACTATTGGACCACGGAAGAATGGTTCACATAATTTCAATAACAAATTTTTATTATTATCTTTCTGTAAAAACATTTTTTATTATTAACAAATGTGCTTGGAGGATGCTGAGAAGGGCTCATGTAGGCATGTGCGGAGAGTCGAATAAACTCTGACTTGTAGGACCACATCCATTGTTTTAACCAGATATATATGTTTGTTAAATGCTCACTATTCAACGCCAAGGCTATTGGTAGCCTCAATCTAATCCAATCTAATCCAATCATGACGTTAGAAGACAAGGTGGCATGCATATCGTTAGAAGACAAGTTGGCAAGTAATGATGTTCTCGTGTAGAAGAAGCACTAAAAATAAAATCCCTCCAGCAAGACCAAACCGCGTCTCCTCTATGCGAGACGGTGAATATTACAAATATTCGATTGCAACTCCATATTCAGATAGTTCGGTGGGGTCATTTTTTAATTTGGTGATATTATGATATATTTACTTATCCTTCTCTATTGGAAACTAGTAAAGATGCTCCATCGAAAATATTTCCAAACCTATTACTCTCGAGTGGCTATCAAAAATGTCTAAGGTAAGAAATAGTTATCAATCTTTCATTTTATTTCTTAAGCGGCAGTTATGTGACGACAGTTCTGTGTAGAAAATCATGTTGAAACTGGGTCTACATTGCTAAAAATGCAAATAGAGGGCAATGAATACAGTTGCAGGCATTGAAGGTAAATTCTCGGTATTTTTATAATTTTCTCGACCGAGGCTTCAATAGATTGTAGCAATGTTTGGTAGCTCTGTGAACCTCTTGCAAGCGTGGAATCTATAAATATTAAAGTGGATAATAATATGATCAAGATAACTGTAGATGAGGATCGAGTGAGGGTCACGACTAGTCTTAGAAAGTATGGATTCACTGAATTGGTCAGCGTTAAACAATGTAATGATTCGGAGAAGTACTTATGTCAGGAGATATTATATCCGGAGAATTTATGTTATGTCATCCCTGCAATAAGTTCTTTCCAGGACACCGACTACACTTGTTATTGGAGTGACGAGAACCCCAACACTTGCACTATCTCTTGATTTCAATTTTGACAATTCTCAGCATTTCTTGCTCAATTTCATAACCTTTATTTAATAGTTTTCTTCAGTAAATTAGAATTTTGAAATCGTATGATATGCATGTGGGCACTATTTTCATATAAAGATCGTTATGCAAGGAATTCGAATATGTAGAAAGGTGTTCGCCTGTATCTACGAGGCTCACATCTTGCATATTGGGCAGTGTTTGGCATTTATTTAGTTAGTGTAATACCTTGCTCTCATATCTACTCAAGAAATTGGCCAGCTAGGGTAAACATATGACGAGAGGCAATTATGATATGATTTTATCTCCTAAGTCACGTTAAGGAAGTGGAACTGATGGTAACACACCATACATACATTCAACATCAGCATTAGGACCCTAGGAACCAACTCAACCTTCTAACTAGCCCCCTGGGTCCCACTGATATTTTGGACCACTTGATCCTCGTACTCTCTCATGCTATAGGCCTGCCAACATCGAGGTAGCTTTCGACAAGGCATGACAACATCTAGGAACTATTTTTCTCAGTTTTGTGTCAACTTCCCCGATATTTAAGAAACATTTTTAGGCGCAGAGCCTAGGTCACTGCCTAGAATTGAATGACACCTTCAGAACAACAATATAACATGGAAATAACAATACTAATGCAATTACTTGAGTAAGAATTTAACTGGACCCCTACTATCCATTACAGGAATTTCGTCAAACATATCACAAATATTTAATCTAGAGGTGTAAATAATAGATTTGAGCATAAGGGTCTCATACTTATATAAGATTATGTATGAGGCATTTTTTCCTTGTCACTTTAACTGCAGTTTCATACATTAGACCATAAATACATAGTTCATGTATATACAAGTAAAAACATGATGTGATCCATACATAGCCACTGTCATAATACATATTCATAATCAACATAATAACAAGAGAAATACCAAGGATACAATTGTCGTAGAATCCACATATAAACCACTATATTACTCATAAAACTACGAGGATAAATAACCTCATATTAATGATTTAAGGCCAAATCGATATGGGCTACCACAGTCCATTCAATTGTTGAATGGCTGAGCCAAATCTCTCTTCAACCATTCACCCCTGTGCCATATTCCACGCATAAATGTGGGATCTCATAGAACACATCAATACAAAAACATCGATGGCTTCCAAAGGCCATCCACCTTAACGAATAAAAAAATGATTCCACCTCATGGTTGAACATCAAAAAACCATGATCAGATTGGTCTCTATCCAAGCCTTCCAGGGCTTCCAGAGCATTTGTCCAACCAAGGCTTCCAGGACTAGTAACTCAACCCACAACTTTTACGGGGCTTTCAGAGCATTTGTCCAACCAGGGCTTCCAAAATTAGTAACTCAACCCACCAAAGGCTTCAAGATAATTTTTCCAACCAAGGCTTCCAGGAATAGTAACTCAACCCAAGCTGTTATAAGGCTTCCAGGACTAATAACTCAACCCAAGCTGAGAAAACATGAGAACCAACCAAAACAAAATAAGGACATGAACTCACAATCTCCATGGTTTTCCAAGAAATGAAAAGGCTAGGAAATCCACTATCAATCCTGACCATCTTCCATGCCAATGACATATCATAACCAATAAATAACTTGCATATCCCATGCATTCCAAAACTAGCGTGGAAAACATACATGCAACTCAGTACTTGCAGGAAAAACTTGTTGTAGTTGCTAATCCCGATATCCTCTTGCATTTTTTCCTCTTCCGTTTCTTCCTTGCTCCAAAACTCCAAATATGCCAGACTCCTCCAAGAGTGCTCCAAGAAAAATATGAGTGTCGAAGAGTATGAGAGAGAGAGAGAGAGAATAGAGAGAAACATCCAAAACTGAACTCACTAATCTTACCCACTAATCCACAGAAACCTCTTTATCAATGAGGCCTCTATTTTCTTTAATTTCCATTATCCCTTCAATTCCCTCCTGACATGCAACATGTGACATTTCACCTTCCTTTTCTCCTAATTTTCAAAATTTTCATAAATAAATGTGCCAAAATGCCATTTGTCTTTCTAAAGCCTTTGCCATTGCTTTTGCCAATTTCCTTATCCATAATAACTAAAATGAAAACCCACTAGGATGTTTTCCCCACCATCATCTTGGAATACGTGTCCTATCACCATGGTCTTTTATTGTTTTCACAAGGAATTTTTAACCAGGGCTGTTACAGAACCCTCTTTCTTGGAGGAACACCATCCTCGGTGTTCAATGACACTTGTAACCAACAAGAATTCTGAAAACAAAACATATTTCCCATGGAGATTTATAACACAACTTGTTGCAACATTTACAATGATTATATGCTAAAACATGACAAACATATCGTTTACTAGAGATTTATGACACAACTCATTACTATATTTACAATAGTATCCAAACATACACATTTTCTTTAACCAGAAAATAACCACACTATCTGTGGATCCTTATAAACCAACTCGATACAGTATTTACAATAATATACACATGTACACATATACACATTTTCTCAACTAGAAAATAAAATAATATAATGCCTTAATCTACAATAAGGGAATCCAGAGGCTCACACCTCCACCCTCAAAGTAAAACCAAGATTTGCCTCCTTCCCAGGAAGTCTAGAATCCACTATTAAAGTCAAATCTTCATCCAATGTCCAATGCTATAATCCTGCACCACTTTTCCTCTCAGTGAATAGTTACCGACTCATTGTTCCAAGGCGCACTCCCATTGTGCATATGATTCCATCTAGCCATCCTAATGACCAAAACAAATATTTCCTCATCCTTCACTTTTCTGCTACACAGTCCCTTGGCCCATCTAGTTACCCCCTTTTTTGTAGTCACTCACCTTCCAAGTTTCGCTAGCACCCCGATCCCGGAAAATCCATTCCTTGGCAAGACTTCATTACATCAGAAGATACAAAGACCAAGGCATATCCCTATTTTAAAACATCATATTAGTCATAACATTCTCATGAAAATCAATGGACACTATCAAGTACGAGTGTCCCACAATGGCTTTGAACTTGAAGTGCTTTACCAACATATTGTTGCATGTTCCAATTCCTTTCATTGCTGCTACTAATCCTTACAGTCAATTTCAACCACCCAACCAGGCATTTCGGTGCTTCCTCTACAAAGCACATCACTTCCATTAGATTTAAAATAAATTGAAATAAATTCACATCATACCTCATTGGTAGCTCTTCAATAAGGTACACTTGTAATTATGTTTACTTCCTTTCACAACAAGTCAAACTAACATCTTTGACCCAATCATCATGTATAAACATATCACATCAGGTTAGTTGAAAACACAACCACCATAAATCAAAATCATAAATCACATGTAACCATCATGAACCAAAATCATAGGTGACATTTAATCCTCATAGACCAAAATAATAAATCACATGCATGATAAAATTGAAATAAAATATTGATACTTATTCTTTAAGAAATCCTTAGCTTATACCTTTGTCCTTACCTTGTATGCTCATCAGATCAGTTGCCACACCCGATAAACATCCAGTTCCTTCTTCTAAACTATTTCCACATACATATAGTGTGCATCACATACATACAACCACACACGACATACGACACCATGCAGTACATGCATCTACACCTGACACACAACACATACACCTTCACCCAATGTAAAACACAACACAATACACGCGCCTACGCCTAGTGTACACCAACACACAATACATACACCTACACCCAATGTACACCACAATACAATACATCTATCCCGATGTACAACACCACACAATACATGTACCTACAACATGGCGTACAACAAAATGCAATACATGTACTATAGAGAGTACAACATAACAAGTACACATGTCATGATACCACAACTACAAAATGCACATACATAGTACTGCATGTACACAACACAACATGTACGATATACACATAATACCACATTTACACAGTACCACCTATACACAACATCGCCTACATAACGTGTACACAACATCACATGTGCACGACACCACCTGCAAAACATGAACACAATGCCACATGTACATCATACTACTTGTACAATGTGTACACAAAGTCGTACATACATAACACCGCATGCACAACATGTACATGACACCACATGTACATAGCACCATATGCATAACATGTACACATTACCACTTGCACAAAACACCATATGTAAAACATGTACACGACACCACATGCTCGCAACACCACTTGTACAATCATAAACACAACATCATATGTACATAGCACCATATGTACAACATGCACACAACACCATACACTATAAGAAAAAAATACGTTAGTGAGGGTCGAAAAATGTCACCATAAGCTCATTAGCAACAATCAAAAGAGTCTTCGTCACCAAAAACTGTATGTGACCAAAGGTGGCATCACCAAAAGTATAGGTGTTGTGGTGACATTCAAAGTCCATTACCAATAATGATTTATAATGATGGGTAGTGATTGTCACCATTTCACATGACCAGTGGTGACGAACCTTAACCTTTATCACCCAAAAACTGAACGTCACCAAAGATGGTGTCGTCAAAGGTGGTGTCACCAAAAGTATAGGTGTTGTGTTAACATTCAAATTCTGGCACAGATAATGACTGTCACCATTTCATATGAACAACAATGATTTATTATGATGGACTTTTCAAAGTCATCACTATTGATTCATATATATGGTGACACTCATTGACCATCACCATTTCTGATGAACAATGACAATTTATGGTGATGGATCTTTCATGGCTGTTACTATTTATACACATATATGGTGGCATTCATTGACTATCACCATTTCATATTTTGTTGAGGGTCAGAAAATGTCACCATAAGCTTATTGGTGATACTCAAAAGATCCTATGTTACCAAAAACAAATCGTCATCTTTCCATATGAATATCAGCCGCGATGGAATTGAACCATTAACCTGCGACTTATAAAGCAGGTGCTCTTCCATTGAGCTAGCACCCTTTAAAGAATTAGAATTTCAAATATTAAACCTTAAGCTTTATAAACTGTAAATTCTACAACTTTCTATAAATTATAAAACTTCTAGAGATAAATACCTACTTATTATGGATATAATAAATCTAGAAAGCCACAAATCTAAAAGAACCACCCCAATAAACCTCACATGTAATAAGTATCTGGATCACCAACAAGAAACTTGTGTTGAACTTCTTCCTCAACCATTGGGGTATGCTCCTATGATAGAGGCCCTTTTGTGCTCATAGATTCGTTTGCCACCTCAAGTGGTGAATTTGTCTTAGTAGGGAGAATTTTATCTGATGATTGTTGTGGCTAGTTAACAGGTGGCTTCATTTCAGTGATAATTTCCTTCACATTTGGCATGTCAAATGTTGGAGTTGTGTGTGCCTCTTTTGCAAATATTGAAAGAGAAGGAGATAGGAATTTGGACCTGGGACACCTGGGTGACTCCATATCTGTAATAGAAAACACTTGGCCCATCAGATACCCATAAGTAGCTAGCTGATATCAATTTTCTCATGCATAATTTTTTGGCTAATTAATATACCTTGAACTTGTAGCAAGTTGCTAGCATTTTTTTCATTCTTGGTGTTGGTCTCCAAAAATCGATTTATGGTATCACAAAGAGTCTTATTTGGAAACTTATCATCTGAAAGAATGTTTGTTGCTCCACATACACATCTAGACTTTGATATGACATGGTCGCTAATGCCTATAAAAAATGGAAAGGAGTTTAGAGGTTTAAACACTGATCTATCAACATGTTCTAAGAAAAAACATAATGCCATTAATCACACAAGCTAGAGAAGGAAGGTATCAATGTATCTGTAACTTATTCTCTAGTCTATCTTACATTTTTCATAGTAGCTATTGAAACAACATTTGTTGGTCAGTACGATATCTTTCATTACTTCCTTGCATAAAGGGAAATGCAATTCAAGTCACAGTTCACCAATGAAATGGTTAGATGGGAACTCCTGAACTTCCTTGTAAAACGCAACTCTACATGAGAAATAATTTTTATCAATAGCTAATAACTGAGGAACAATGCATAGCCAATTGAACCTAACACTTTACATTTTCCTTTATGGAATTTCCAATTAATATGGGTTTGGTTTAAAGGACTTACACGTTTCGCCTCAAAACTACAACTGCCCCACTTGGCAATGCATACCAGCCATCGAGAGTAGAAATATGCATTGATTTGGGAATGCTAGTTGGTGGCTTCACCCTTTTGAGGTCAAAATTAGGATCCCTGTTTGTTGGAAAATGCTGGATGGAACGTCCTAGAGAAAATAAAGAACACAGTGAGAATCCATGTCAAACCAATTAGCATGCTCTCAATGAACATAGTTGGATTACAAAGTTACAAGACATGATAAAGCTGAACATACCTAAAATTTACATCTATGACAAACATTCCTTGTTGTTTTGTTTTCTCCAGTCCATGCCCTGCATTATCAATCCATCATAAAATTCCATTAGACATAAACTATCCATCGAAATTTGAGCTAGCTCCACCAAGGTGAAAGTAAAATTTCTATCTTCGTCAACTCTACTAGTTATAATACAAAAGGAAATCTGATCGAAGAGTCATCATTCATGGGTTTCTATACAGTGTTCGTCAACTATGACCATAACTACAATGAAACAAGTTTTCGCCATATTTCTATTTCAAATGTTTGATGAAATTTAGATGTGGACAAACCATTTATTTGTATTAGATTCTCTAATTTCTCTATTATTATAAGAATTAAACAGACATAACATGCACTTCAATTTCTACCAATATTCTGAACTTGTACTTGTATTTGCAACTCGCGAGTAGTTGAAATTACTCTACAAGATTCCAGAATTGGCTTCTTAAAATGTTCAAGCCTTGTACATATAACACACCCATGCTTCAGAAGTTCACACTTCTTCCCTTTCGTAAGTTGCGAAGGAATGAAACTAGGCAACTTTAGTGACAAGTGTACAAATTAAAAAAGAAACAAATGATGGAAAAGAGATCCAATCACCTATGATATTTTACCATTTTTCCTTGGATATTGACAATATCGTGAAGCGTGAGAAATATGAGTGGCAACTCGTGGGCATCCATTCTTTGAAGATAATTTCCTATTTAGATATGCACCATTTTTCAACTGTTCATTTCCATTTTCTAATTGTTATTGATGACTTGAATGTTATGCTTGAAATTCTTGATAGTGAAAGCATTAGCTCGCCATGTCTTTAAAATTCAACAAAGGTCTAAGTGCCTCAACAACCTCACTCATCAAAGGCATAGCTTTTGGATCTCGATTGAGGCAATAGAAATCCATTTCTATGAACTTTTGTGCTCCTTTAACGGAAAAGTTACCGTCCAAACGAGGGTCTATAAGATTATATAACCTTGTTTTCTCTGCAAGGTAACGGCTGGCCCACTCCACCAGATTGTGCTCCTCACCAGCCTTGTTTTTGTCCATGGACCTTCGACCAATTAACATTTCAAGTAGAACAACACCAAAGTTATATACATCACTCCTCGATGTCAAACGTACTGAAAAAAGACGAATATCAATGTTTTTACATCTTTGGATTTTCATAATCAAAGTAATATTTATACTAATTAGCTATTTTACAGGAATGGATGACTATCTTCAATCTATGCATTGCTTGGAAAGATTCACCACTATGAGAGAATCTCAAACATAAAAAAAATTAATCAATGTGAAAAAAAGATGACTCCAGCATATGCTTCCAGTTTCATGCATTTGGTGAACTAAAGCTTACCATGAGAAAAAGAAAAACTCTTAATAGGGGCATATTAAAAGAAGTCAACATAAATGAAAATTAATTTTGGCAACATTATTTAATATTAACCATCCTCTAAACTAATATTTGCATGGATTCCTATAGAGGTCTTAGATAAAGAGATAATTGAATTTCAGAATCATATGATATGAAAACATGCATTCTGCTCATATAGCACAGTCTAGTAAGAATCATTTATTTTAACTGCATTTATTCTTAGCTTGTAACTATATGTAATCTACAACATACATTTAACATACAAAATTATACATACTTTTACATCTTCTAATTGAAAATTAACATTTAGCGAATTCTCAAATTTAGACTTCAAATTTCCTCTTGCAAATTGCAACTATTATCCATACTATTTGAAGGTCAACAATCACAATTAGACAAAAAAAACAACCTTAAGGTTTCCAGTGGAAGACAATATTTTATAAACTATTGGGAACGCTTACAAAAGTGTTATAATTGCTTCACATTTTCTTCACACAAACACTAGTTAAGTTCTTTTCCTCCCATGTTAAAACTGCTATTGAGAACCACAACTCTCAAGGCATCATATATTACAACATATGATGGATGATGGCCTTATAGGGAAGAATCAACGTTAAATTCACTAGCTCTAAAAGACTGCAGATCATCTAATGAAAATATAACAGTTTAGTTCCACAATGGAAACTAAGAGGTTAGTTCCTTAATGACAAAATATCAATTACAATAAGACCACAATGTAATTGTTCACTTTTTCTTTTGCGCAAATCTTAACAAAAGAAATCCTAGCTTAAGGACCATGGCTATTTGACGAAACCAATAGATTTTCCTTAGGGGTATCCTTTTTCTACATGATGCTACATAAAACCATTTTCTCATATGTGGCAACTTCCCACCCCATACATGTATATTTATCTGAAAATGTTATTTTCAATAAGCAAAAATTACTCTTTGTTACCAATCTCTAAAAGTGAATTGCTTCAATAGTTATATATTTTGAAGTTTCTAGAAAGGAAGATAGAAATAGTGAGCTGAACTCTTGACAATTTGACCACTAGAAAACTCTCAAGTACCATTCAGACACCCATATCTCTATAAAGTACACCAATTTATTAAGAACTAAACCACTTGCTTCCTCCTTTTGAACATAAAACTATAAACATCACATAGAATGTTCTCATACTATTCTCCAAAATTTCCCCTTCCTAGACAAGCTATAAGTAAGGGATATAAATCAGTTTAGAAGACATTTTGGGTGGTGAACGTCATCCACACTTGAGAAAGGGAGGGTTAACTTGTTGCCTATGTTGGGAGGCCATAGTTTGTATCTTGATAAATGCCATCAACCTTTGCCAAGGAATCTTGAGAATTACCACTGATAAAAAGGGACTGGATTCAGGTTTGTGAATTTATTTCCTGCATTCTTAATTCACCATGCTACAACATCTTAAAAGGGTTGGTTTTTTCCAACAATCAATGTGCGTTGACCAGACTTGAAATTTTATTAAAAGGTTCAAGATTTTCGAGAAAATTCAGCTTAAGTCTTTGCAATAAAAAATTCATATGTTCGTCACTATTCTCAATCTTTTTCTAGTAAACATGTTTGTAGATATTTTAATGCAAATTTCATTTGGACTATTGACTTCTCAACATTCTAATTATCTTGTATAATTGTTATTGTTATGGAAATGAAGATGATTGCGCCATGTACCATGAAAAAATGCATCTTGAAGGGTACTCACTTGCTCACTCTGCACAATCTACAGCTTCAAGTGATTGTTGACCTTAATAGGGGATAGGTTGAGAAATGAAATAGTACAAGGAAAAGTGTAGGAATTGGATCTCCACTAGGGTCCCAAAGATCACCTTAGTTCAACAATTTTCCAGATGTCCCACTAGACATCTCTGAACCAATGCCTTGGAGAACCCATACAGGGTAATGATGGATGGGAGCCACTATGACTGTGAAGGGAATAGGAAACAAAATTTCAAAGTTTACGCTATGAAATGCATCCTAGGGACCCAAAAAAATAATTTGGCTTGAATTTATTCTCAAAGGAACATGCAGATTATGGAGAAAACATTAACGAATAACTCCATGTTCGGATATTTCATAGGGGAGAGTCTACAAACAGTTTAATTTAGTTTTTATTAGTTACTCGTTGCATCAAATAAGACCCACTTACCCATTATCAATAACTGCGGCCAACAACCTATGAAAATATATCAGATCTCTGTCATAGATCTAAAATTGAATTATAATATTCTCCTGCTATTAAATTTAGTGACCCACACAATATGCCCATGGTTCCATAAGTGTGCCATGTTCAACATCGTAGTATATTCTTGCATCAAGTTTCCTTGCTACCTAATTTCCTTTATTATTCCATTTCCATATCTTTCTTATTCCTATTACCCTAGAATCCACTATTGAATTCACAAGTTTACACAACAAATTGATTAAACATATAATATGTTCTCATTACCTTCAACCACATACTTCAAAATTGTTGTAAATAAAGCCCCTCTAAATTCATAGCTAGAAGCCTTGTACTAGCATCATTACATGATAAAATAGTAATAAGTAGGGTGAGTATTAATTGATTTTTAATATCTCTTTAAAATGAACCCTAAAGAATACGTAGTCCATACTGTGACCCAACAAAACAAATCCTTTCCAGTTGAACCTATAAACACATTATTTATTTATTTATTTTTGAATAGATACTATTAGTTGCTATACTCAACATACCAACTTCACCAATGCATCAAATATATTTTAACTATAATCTTAATACAATCATCATGAAGCTAAAAAAATTTATTCAAGGTTGTTTTTCAACAATTTGTTTTTTTCACCCTAGTTTGTATAGGCCTTGGAGACATATAAATCACTTTCCACCCTGAATAGGATGCATACTCAGGATAACCTATCATGAGAATAAATCAAGTGAAATTATGCAGATAATTTCGAATAGTTTTTAGAGCTAATTAGATTGAACACAAGTTAACTTGGAACTTATAAGTTATAAGCTATCAAGAATGCTCACCAGTCATGACATATTCGGGAGCTTCATAGTCATAAGTTCCCATGACTTGAGTAGAAAAATGAGTTTTGTCTCCTTCAGGTCCATATTTTTCTAGACCAAAGTCAGAAAGTTTGGCATTGTATTGTTGCATAAAGTACCCAAACCTTTAGTCATACAAAGAACTCATTGCAGTTCATAGTCTCTTAGTAACCAAAGACTTATAATTCATATTATGGAAATTCTGAGTAATTGAAGTTATTTGGGGTTAAATGGACAAACTAAATCCAATAGGATGTTCGATGTCCAAAAATACTAATAAATCACATGCCTTTCAACTCCTCCATGAAGAAATGTCACACCCTTGACTGCACCCAATGAAATTTTCATCCTGATAGACCATGGTAGGGGAAGGGACCCTTCTGCGTGCACACAGGTAATACTAGACTACATTAAACATCTTCAAAGGAGTTTTGTTAGTATAATATTTAAACAACATAATAATCCCTACATCTATATTTAAGAAACCCCTAAAAGATGTGGGGTATGCTGTCAAGAAAAATATAAAAATTAAATCCATGACTTCATAATACTGTGGAAAGATGTATTGATTTTTCTATTGGTTGTTTTGAGTGAAAGCCTAGTACACTTTTAGAAAAGTCTAAAATCTAGATTAAAGAAAAGGTAGGCATGTCCATCACAGTTCATCCAAAAGAGAAAGTAGCACTAAACAAACAATCCAACTACTTAAGGCTAAGAATGAACACTAAAATATTTTCACTAAAAAGTAAATACATGACAACATGTACATTTCAAATCTCTCCAAGCTAATGGGTGATCACGTTAGGAAGATCGATACTTTATATCCGATTCTAGAAGAGTGGGCTGGTTTAAAATTTGATGGGGATGTTAGTAATAGAAGTTAATGAGGGATGATTGGTTATCACCTTTGCCTTCAAGATTGGTCTTGCTATTAACAATGAAAATTGTGTTTTAAGGGATTCATCTATGCGCAAAACTCTGAAAATAAACAAACCATTGACGTTTGGCATTTTTAATTCACCATCAAGCTTAGATATAGAACTCACAACAAATTAGGAAGCTGTGGAATTTTTCAGAGTAATGAAAAGGTTGCATTTTACTCTTTCTAGAAGTCAAGTTTATTGTGAACATATAAAAAGAAAACTGAAAACATTTGTTGACAAAATGGTTAATTAAGGGATCAGATTATATGCCTTAAAAGATTACGGTTGTCCCACTTCAGGATGGCACTAAGAACCCTGATTGCAAGTCTAGGACAATTAAATTATAGTTTTGGCATGTAGTGAGTATATGGACATAAGGGTGAATCTTACTATCATTACAATTTATGGATTTCATTGGTGGGACTATAATGTGAGAGTAAGGATGATGAGACACCTTACTAATTGTACAATTAAAAGTTAAAATTAAGCAGCGATTCTACTCAAATTTCCTTTTGAGCAATCTAGAGAGTGCAAGTAGGAGGCATGGACAACCCTATACTGAGAAGCTAAGAAGACAAAGGCAAGAAGAAAATAATAGTCTTAATATGGAATGGACAGGAATTTGGGTGGTAGAAAAAGGCGAGGAAAAAACCCAGTAATTCTTCTAGTAAAGTTTATGATGATGAATATAGGTAGCTTTAGAACTAGAAAGAGCAAATTTATAGCTACACATGAGAATTTCAATTTTATTTGTCAATCAGGTTGGGTTATTTGTGGTCATGCATTAAACTAGACACTTAAAATTTAAGAGTCAAGACACATTTTATATGAAAATTTTTAATAAACAAATATAGGTATTCTCCACCTCAATAAAAATGCCTTAGAAAATATACATGGTGGTTTCATGTTCTTATGCTTTAGTAGCATATTGTAGTATTGGAACGATGGTGTCCCATGATATGACATTGTTTAAACTCAATTATTTGTGATTAACTTGTTGGGCTATTACTTCTTTGTAACTCAACATATTCAGTTCTTGTAGTCGACCCTTGGATAACATAACAAGGTGGTAAGCATTTCATGCTTGGGTAGAGTGTACTTTGTTTAGTATCAACTTCTAAATAAGGTGCCTTAGAATTTGACACCAAAAATTTCCATTTACTTTTGCATTTTTTTACAATTTTGATGTATACATAGGTCCCCTTATTTAGTCTGGTTGTGGTTTATGCTTAAAATTTCCTTTTATTAAGGTTTGTTACATTTGGATCTCTTTCCTTGCTTGCCAAATTTAAATACTTCCTGTTTCATAATTTTCTTGTAACAATTCTACGTTTCAAGGACTATTTTCATTTAATATTTACAGGCTATGAAATGTTTAATGCAATCTTTACTTGTTTTTCCACACCTGTTTCTTATTTAATTGGGATATGATTCTTAAAACATGCCACAAGTCATCAATTTAAGAATGGTTGGGAAATAAACAATCACTTGTTTTATGTTTCTAATTTATACACATTGTTTCTTTTCCTTGCAATCACCTATCCTTTCAACACATATTGCAACTAATATCTGGTAAATATGAAGGTATGCTTCATAGGTTTGCCTCGGCTAGACAAAGGTCCAAAATAGTCCTATAGACAAAAAATGTAAATGCATATAAGTGCAACTCCCAAGCCCGTGTCCATCACAACTAGATATAGTGGTCCTTCTTGGAGCTTGAGTGGTCCTTGTTGGTAATGATCTATGACTATGTATCACATGCTTACTAAGTAACAAATGTTGTCCTCTTCTAATTTATTCCTCACCCACCTAAGTAATCAATAAAAATTACAATAGAAATGAAATCAAGTGGAAGCTATCTACTAGTGCTCACACATGGTGTCACATTAAATTGCAAAATTTCATTGCAATGTACTCATTTAGCTATACTCAACTATAGCTCATAGTTAGCATCATGCTCATGATGTAAGAAAATTGTTACAATTCGAATTTGGGACTTAATGGATGTCATCCAAATTCAAAATTTTGGGTTACTAGACTTCAATTGATGAGGATCCATAAGAGCTACCAGGTAATTCTTGAAAATCTGTCACAAATGAAGAATCTATGGGCAATGCGACTTGAAAAATCTATCTATAGAAAAATAATAGATTTCGGAAGTTGGGATATATAGCAGTATGGGGAACGAGGGTCAATAGCTAAGGAATTTATGCAATCTAGCCAATAGCCAATCAATTAAAAATCACGAGAGAGAGGGAACGGGTCATGAATATTGGTCTACTCCCTAAGACCTTCTTGTTGGTACAAAACAAAAAATACTCAACTCCTACCTTTCAAAACATGAAGAAACCAAAATACAAATTAATGTAGTGCCATTATTAATTTTGTAGCCTATATACATTTTTTCTTTCACCCCCCCAAATATAGAATGTACTGCCATTAATAATTTTTGTAGTCTATATATGTTTTATCTTTTAGCCCCACGTAAATATCAATTCGTTGTGATTAAGACTCTCTATTTATTCGTTCAATATATATTTCTTGGTTCAATATCACTGGAACCTGGACTAATGTTTTATTACACAAGCCATACTTAGGGATAAATTACCTTACACTCTTAGCTGATAGTGGTTTCCTAAACTAGAAAATATTTTCCGAACCCCATCCTTTTATGTTATTTCAATTTGAGATATTTTTCCATTGGATAAGGGCTATCACATCTTTCTCCTTGTTGTCTGACCATAACAATTTGAAACTTACCCTTATAATTTTTTCTACAATGCCTTCTAGAATATAAACTATTATTTTCTAGTAAATAGTAAATGCTTCCAAAACTGACTTTACTAGGACCACTCTAGAGTCTACCACCCCTAGATAACCATATATGGCATTGGCAACTTATCCTGCCTTCCCTTTTCGACACAAGCCAAATCCAAACATTTTTCCGATATTTGTTGGGTTGTATGTAAAAGTATAAACACTTGAATCCATCCTTGAACTCAATCCAATTGTAGGGAAACATTTGAAGGATTTCTCCTACATGGATTTCTTCCAATGTGGAAAAACAGATAGAATATTTCTACATGTTGACTAAAATACCTATAGCAATACAATAAAGATCTATGAATTCCTTCAGAGTTCTAGTATCCCTTCTTGATCCATCCCCCAAAAGTAGAATATCATCAACAAAAAGAAGGTGGGTTAGTTGGAAGCTTTTTCCTATTGGATCACCTTTAAATTCATTGTTCTTTTTTCTTCAGCTATGCCTTTGTTGAGGACTTCATGCTTTTTATAGATCCAAATTTATTACCATAGTTATGTGCATACCTTCTTGACTTTCTACAATCACAATATGGATTTGTCCACCCGGTAAGAAACAAAACTCTTCAGATTCCTAAAGAGAATTATTATGCTAGAATACTTTGGACCCTTAATGCAATTGTTCTTGCTATTACCTTATATATTGAATTGCATAAGGATGTCTATATTTGCTTCAATTTCATGTTTGGTTCAAGCCCACACTCGCAAAAAATGTACAAACCGATTTTTTAAGTATGTCACAAGAAGACCACAACGCCTCTCCATTGTAATTCACCATGTAGATTGGTGAATGATTTTTCCCACAAGCAAGAAATTCTTCTTGAGATACATGATGCTTGGCCCTTTCTTTTCCACAAGAAAATAGGATTGGCTAATTTTTGTTCCAAGCAAGGTGCCTTTACATATAGTTTTAGCCAGCTTCCTATTGGAGTTCATTCTAAGGCACATATTTTTGTTTTCATTGATGAGATGGATGTTGTTGGGAAACAATGTAGTATTATTAAAGGTTCTATAGGACAAGAACATTATGCCACTCTCAATTATATCCTTAAGTCTTGCATTCTTGAATGGATTTGAAGGGAAAGGTGAAGTCATCATTATTGTTTCCACCAACAAGCCAGACATCCTGAACTAGCTCTAGTGCAACCTAGATGGTTTAATAGGAAAATTTACATTCTAAGCCCTAGCTTATTGGTCAAATTGATATTCTCAAGATCCATGTGCGGAACAAACCTATTTCAAATGATATTGATTAAAATGTTGTGGCTAGCATAACGAAAAGAATGGTTGGAGCCCAACTAGCCAACTCACTTAACATTACAGCTCTCAATATTATGAGTGATGGAAGAACTAAAATCAGTACAAAAGACTTATTGGTAGCAGCCAAATTTTTACTTCATTCATGTAAAGTTTCATTTTTCGCAAGGGTGTTGAACTTCCCGCAGGAATATCCTTGTTTGTATGTCGGAATGTGTAGGACATCACAAGCAAGTACTTATTGTGGTTGACTGACTAGGACAAAACAATGAACATCAAGAAGAAGTGGATCGACTGCTGACTAGAAGAAGACCTGGCATCTTGACAGTAACCCATATGGGTGGGATGTCCCTTAGAACCTTGAACATGCATGGTCTATCTCAACAGTTGAAATTCAGTTCATAACAAATGCATAATGGTTCATTTCTTCGTCAAGAGGAGAAAAAAAGAATAGAGTGTACTAATCATAATACTATTCCTGCTATGATGGAATTATCTTCGAAGGGAGGTGATAGTTGTGTAGGAAAATTTAAACAGGGGCATGCTATAAGGCCAGTTGAAATTGCTAAAATTACTAACAAATATGGAGGTTTTGAGAACTCAATGAGAGTTGAGCATCTTATTCATCTGATGCAGGAACATGTAGATGACAAAGCAAAGAAAGGAACTGACTTACTTTCATGGCATAGCTCGTAGAATTAATTGCAAACACAAATAGAGATGATTGTCTTAATCGATCCATCCAACTCAGTGTACTTATTATTATGGATGAGTGGCTTCAAGCCACACATAAAGGAAAGATGGTGAAGGTGATAGTCCAAAGGGAGTTGATGTCGTTGATGATGAACATGTTTTAATGTTGCTAGATGCTTTCAACAATTTAACTGTAGATCTTATGCTCTTAAAAACGCGAGTGTTGGAAGATCGATGAATTTGTTGCACAGCCACAAAATTTTTGAGAAAGGTTCCCACTCATAAAAGTTTTCATGTGAAATTTCAAGCAAGCTTCCGACTCACAGATTCAAATTATCTTTCTTTGCTAAGGTCCCTGATTGAAATTTTTAGTGCAATTTTGAAATGCCAATGTCCAGGAACGCTACTTAAAAATCTAAGAGCCTTTTTATGTGATCTAATAATTTCCCGTGATTGGATAGTAAACCATACTAGTGAGAAGTTTGAATATGAGACTGTCATTTTTCCAATATGGCCTTGGGATCCACAGACTTTTATGAAAGAAGTTTTCCATTATAAAAAGGAGTGTACGAGTAGTTAACCAGGTGCTTCTTGGTTAGTTAAAAACCCGCCAAAAGTACCTCTACACCAAGTAAATCCCTATAGAGAGTCATGAGATTCTAGTTCCTTGACTTTCACATTAGGCACTCCTCCACCTAAGTTATGCCTCATGACCCTCTTCAACACTGTGATCTCATCTCTAGCTTCATTAAGATATTTTTGCAAGTTGAATATCTCTGCCAAACCTCGATCTATTTCCTCTTCAATCTCCTTGACCTTCACTTCAAGTTGTGTACACATAAGATCAATGTACTTGTGTTGAGTCCAGAGTTCATCGAATTCTTCCCTCATCTTCGAATTTTCCTCTTGATACTTCATGATTAAGTTCATCTTCGCAGTCCAATAAGATTCCAAGTCCTCCATTCTTTCCAAAAAAATTTCAAGGAAATCATTCATCGCAATACGACTAGATTCTCCAACCCGAGATTCACTTGCCATTGCTAACAATTTCTTCCTTTGTGATCTAGTATAGACCGCCCACCAGCTTCACCAAGTTTCCTACAACCTGAACTAGCCCTTGTTCCACTTGTATGTGAAACCATCTTCCTTCACCTAAAAGTACCTACTTCAATATCACCAACTGTCAAGCTTCTTCAACCCTAAATCAGCTTCAATGCATCTACACTTCGTCATGAGCAACCTTTCTCTGATAAGCTTTTCACAGTGGCTCGATATTGTCTCAAAACCTTCATGCACACCCACAATTGCTTTGATAAGTAGTAAGTGACACCATCCTTGTTTCTACACCCAATTGTATGAGACGTTTAGTTAAAATTAAGAGCCTATAATAGTCAATTGATTAGTAGAAGGTATATTTGACGTTTGTTGTGGTTAAGAGAAGAGAAAACATTTTTGTTGATATCAATTCAAGCGCCCTTCTCCCTCCCTAGTACCAAGAATTTTACCATTGTTTCACCACTGAGACTATTTGATTTTTTTATTTTTTTTTAATTCCACACGTACATAGCATCAAGGTGTAACAAATAATAAATTGGGGAAGGATTTAATAGAAGGGAACCCTCATACACTAGGATAATTCAGCAGAACCCTCATGTAGTTGACATCTTTAGAAGAAACCAGTGGTTGAGTTTCTTTGAGTTGCTAAAGGGGTATGATGATGATATTGCCCATGAATTTTCCATGAAATTACACTCTCAAGAGGAAGGTAGTGCTACCACTATTATCAAAGTGTTGCCCATCTATCTTAGTCCTCAAACCATAAGGAGAGTGACCAACTTGCCTCTAATAATTAGGTGGAGCAAAGAAGACAAGCAAGTGAGTGTCACAACTAGGAAAAATGTCTTCCTTTCAACAAAGAACCCTATAGAAGACAATAACGGGGTGAGAAGAGTAGGTTACCTTACCCTTGGGATGAGGTAGCTTACCATATCCTCAAGTACATATCTTGTGAAGGAAGATTAAGTGTGGTTTATGCCGACCACTTCATGCTACTCTAGGAGTTGATATTTAAGGTAGAATTACCTCTCTCTCAAAGACTTAGTGTCCCCCACTTCCTCCTACAGTCAATTATGGAGATGAGTCATAAGGTGAGGAAATGAAAACACCAACATTTATCTCACCACGGCCTAATCAAGTTGATAATGGTGGATGATTTGAGACACTTGAGGATACCTACCATATGGAATATATTTGTGGACATGGATAGGGAGAATTTCATGGAAACCTAAGCCCTTGCACTAGGAGAGACTCTAACCTCTAGTATTGGAGGAAGAGAAGAGAAAATAGAGCAAGAAGAAGGACAAAAAATAGAGGAGGAAGAGGCAACAAGAACATATGAGGAAGAGAGAAAAACGAAGGAAAAAGATGCATCAGAGACAGAGGAAGGAGAAGCAAAGATGAAAGGATAAGCGGGGGATAAGAAAGGATAAGAAAGAATAAACCTTTAGTTTACTTCTCAACCCCAAGGAGTAGAAGATACTGAACAAGAAGTAACTGCAGCATTAGCTACATTGGGCACTCTTGTAAATCCCAAGAAGAAGAAATCAAGACCAATTCAAATGTATTTCAGAACAAGGAAGAGCACTAGAATTAGACAAGGGAAGCAAAAAAATCCTACCAAGGTACCTATAATTATTGATGAGTCACCAAGTAAAAAGGAAGAAATAGGTCCTAGTGAGGGAAATATTGAGTAGGTCGCTCCTCCTAAAACCAAAACCAAGTCACCTATAAAACCTCTGAGTATGCGTACCACTAGGTATGTCACCGGCAAGAAGCCAAGGACACAATATGCCTTTGAGAAAGAAGAAAGAGAAAAGCTACATGAGAATCAAGGTTTACTATAGGATAAATAGGGTTTGCTACAAGAGGGGCAGAGTCTGCTATAAGAAGGATAGGGGAAGTTACAGGAGAAAAATAAAGAGTTAAAAAAGGATTCCACCACCTCAAAGATACTTGTAAAATATCTAAAATAGCTCCAAGAACCTAGCCCACAACCTAGCTTAAGGTCCTACTACAAATTTATTGAAGGAGGAAGGATTATCCCTGAAAAATTTACAATCCCACCCCTTTATGAGATGGAGATAGAGAGAGGCAAAACCCATAGTTGGATGCAAATTTATAAATCTAAGAATGTGGAGGATGTAGGCCTCATGGAAGAGAAGGTTATAGAAATGGGCAAAGAGTTAAGTGATTTGTGAATGAGGGAGTCTATGCTGAAGGAGAAACTACTAGAAGAAAACATTAGGTTGAGAGAGAGGTTGTAGGAGAAAGAAACACAACTTGCCACCATGTCAAGTCTCTTTATTGAGGCCCTGCAATGCAGGAAGCCATCAAATTCTTATGCCCTCTTTCTCAAAGAACAGTGGTTGCAGTTCCAAATCAAAAATCTTGTACAATATGGATATCTTCCCTTTCAGGACTATAGGCAGTTCATTGAATTTTGCAACCAAACTAACATGGAATACAGGGCAAAAATAGCTGAATTTTGTTTGCACAATCTCACTTTAAAAAACTGAATTTTTGGGATCCTAATTAAAGATTAGGGATATCCAGCTACTGGCTTTAGCATCCTGGATGACGCATGAGGAGACAAGAGCTGAGGAGGTGAAAAACATAATGGCAAAGGAGGAGAAGGAACCATTGTATATTATAGCAGAGCTAGTGAGCCCTAAGGTTGTCATTAATAATCATAGCCTCATCTCCATTGATGTTGCTTTAGCACCAAAATACATTGCAACCAATAAGAAATCCATTTTACACTTTGAAGGCACATTTAGGATGTTGGGAACATAAAGTATGAAAGAATTCTAGAGAAGATTGCATGCCTTACCCCACAACTTACAAATCCAAGATTGTCACTCTCCTGAAAGGCTAAGGAATTCCTTGGAAAGAACACCCTTGTACGAGAGGATCATGCAGAGGATGAAAATCAAGTGGATAGGACTCAAACTCAGTCCATCCATGCTACTAGGCTTACAATAAGAAAGAGATGAAGCAAAAGAGAAGAGGGAATGAACAAATATAGAAAGGAATGCAATTTTTTACACACAAGAGGGCACACCATCTGAGGAAACTTGGGATGTCAGGGAGGCAACCAGGGACACTTGCCTGCCTATTTTTTGCAGTGAAGAAAAGGAATTTTTGGAGTGGCCTAGGAGCTTCCCCTAGTCCTAAAATCATAGCTAGGGGTCATCAAGCATCTATTATCGAGATAGACAGTAACATTTTTTATCAAGTTGTTTCTATTTTTATTGACCTTAGATCCAATTATATTTATGTTAACCCCAACCTGCTGGGTGAGTGTTTTTTTAATAAATAATTGCATGCAAAATATTGGTTACTATAGTTGGGTACATGTACTAAGAAAATGGTTCATCATTAGGTAAGAGCTTGTGGATTTGAGTTGAATGGTATGCCTACATCAACACATCTAAATGTTCTTTCATTGGGATCATATAATATGTTGTTGGGTATGGATTGGTTTTATCTTAACGAGACTAAGGTGGATTTTTATGAAAAGGTTATTGAATTCTTAGATGATAATGGAGAATAGAGAGTCTTGTAGCATGTTGTAGAGGCTACAACACCCTCCAAAGTTTTGGCCCACATCCAATTTTAGAGCCTCCTTTGAGAGTTTTACTTGATGACAGAACGCACTCGATTTCACTCCGTGAGCTTGTGAGTCTTTGCTCCCACCTTGCTTGATCATTCCATTGACAACTTTTGCATGTTGATGTCAATTTCATGCTTGCGACCATGTTCTAGTCATACACAAGGTCTTCGCTTTGTGTGTACATGTTATGTTCGTGCTATAAACATCTACCACACTCACACATGAAGTCATATACACTGTCATGCAAGTGTCGTCACGGTATACCAACGATCAATAACAAGTATTACACTCTTCACTCACATCGTCAGTCAGTCATGTTGATCATGTGTGTCTGGATGGTTTGAGTCGTCTCTCGTCAAGTCATGTAAGTGTGTGTTTGAAAGTACATGTATGCATATTTTCACTCACTCACATGCTTCATCGTTTCACTTAAGTTTTGAAGAACGACTCCCCTGTGACAGTCAGACCTTTCCCCTACCATTGACTTGATCGACTATCACCCAAAATAATGCAGAAGCATCAAGAAAGTCATTTCAAGTTGCACTTCCCACAAGCTGATCAATCAACCTTGATGTTGGTCAACCAAAGAGTTTTACCCGATAGTCACCCCAGATTGACTTCCCTCAAAAATTACGCAGAGAATGTAGACCTTGCCAGCTCCACTGACTAAGAAAATTGTGCAGAAAGGCCAGACAGACACCCAATGCCCATCCTTGACTCCCTCATAAAATTGTGTAGTTTTTTTAGCCAACCCACTAGTGAACCGACCAGCTGCTCACCCAGAAAACTGGGCAATTTTCGTGATTCTGTTGTGCAAGAGTCCACTCAGCTAAGAAACTGCGCAAAGGTGACTAGCAAGCCAACCTCCCAACATCATTGTAGTTTTCCCTGCCAGTAGCTCCCAATAGCTAACTGCCAGTTCCCTCCAGGAATTGTGCATGTGTCACGTGTTGGCATCCACTGCATTCCTTGGCATGCTTTAGTACTCCCTAGTACATTGTACCACTCCTTGACATGTCCTAACACTCTTGCATGCCTTGGAGCATATAACTTTGTCCCTCCCTCCTTATCACACTTGTAACTTACTGACACTCCCTATCACACACTCTTATTCATTCATTTCCATGCATTTTCAACTAGTACTCTCTTATGTTTCCTTCGCACGCCCTAACACTCCCTAATGCGCATTGGCACACCTTAGCATTTGACACATCTTGGAATGTCACCCTAACACTCTATCATTCCTTGAAACTACCTAGCATACCTTGTCACACAATCCTATTCATTTATTTCCATGCATTTGGAAATAGTGCTTTGTTGTGTTTCCCTGGCACTCCATAACACTCCCTAGCATGCGCCAGCACACCCTAGCACCTGCCACATCTTGGCATGTTCCCCTAGCCTCTAACATCCCTTAACACTACCTAACATACCTTGTCACTCCCTCCTCAACATACTTTATCATTCCCTAACACACTGCACCACTCCTTGACATGCCCTAGTACTCTTGCATGCCTTGGCACTACCCTAGCATATAACGTTGTCACTCCCTCCTTAGAACACTTGGAACTCACTGACACTTCCTATCACACACTCTTATTCATTCATTACCATGGATTTTTAACTAGTTCTCCCTTGTGTTTCCACCGCACTCCCTAACACTCCCTGACACACATTGGCACACCTTGGCACTTGGCGAATCCTAGCATGTCGCCCTATCACTCTAGCATTTCTTGGAACTATGTTACCTTGTCACTCCCTCCTTAGCACGCCTATAACTTGCTGACAGTCCTTGTCACACACTCTTATTCATTCATTTCCATGCATTTGAAACTGTGCTTCCTTATGTTTCCCCAACACTTCATAACACTCCCTGGCATGCATTGGCACACCTAGCACCCAACATATCTTGGCATGTTGCCCTAGCCTCTAACATGCCTTAACATTGCCTAGCATACCTTATCACTCCCTCCTTACAACACCTAGAACTCATTGACACTTCACATCACAAAATCTTAATTGTTCATTTGCATGCATTATTTTCACCTATTTCTCCCTTGTGCTTCCCTAACACTCGATGTGGATTTCCCATCTCCATCACCCAGTGACTTATGCGAATTTTTCAATAGTAGTCCCTAAAGCCTCCATCTCAACTCAAAAATCGCAACCTTGTCTCCTCTCTCAGTCACCTGCATCCAAAAAAATCATGAATCATGGTAGACTAGGAGGTTTATGGATTTGATGTCATCTCATCATCAGTAATTGCAAATACAAGTACACGAACAAACATGGCATGACAACGAATGGGATGAACAAAGGGAGTACATGCAAAAGGAAATGTTTGCCAACAAATGAACGAACGATGCATGCAAAGAGATGTGCTTGTGAACATACTATTATGCAAAGAAGTGTTCACGGAGGGATGAATGAGTGAACATGCAAGATGTGTTCATGGACGGAGAGACAAATGAACATGCACTTTTTATGAACTGATGAACCTGTCAAGCATGCCAACATACAAGAAAGGAGCAACGTGCGAACATCAAGCAAAACCAATGACCATTGAAGACTCCGCACACTTTTCCATGCGCAAGTGAAGTTGTGACACACCATGAGGACATCCATCACCCAACAACAGTGCAACTCGAGATACACACTAGGAGCAGCACAAATGTACCATCACTGTCATGTTGATTCTTGTCATGAGTCATGTCATCCACATGTCTACTACGGGCCATACTGTCAATTAATGTAATATAACATGGAAGTCCAAGAGACCCACTTGTCATATGAAGAGTCATGTAAAGTCGAAAGTTCATGGAAGTCAAACAATCATGAGGGAAGTTGAACAACCACAAGGGTCAGTTTCACCCTTGGCTATAAATATACCCTCATTTGTACATGCAAAGCAATTTTCACCTCGACTCCTCCCACATAGCCTTGAGGATCTGTAATCTTTTCTTTGAAGAGTAAGTAGTGGCTCCAACACCCCATCCATGGGGTTAGTGATGTATGGTGTAATGATGTGTCTTGGAACTTTCACTTAGTTCATAAGCCTATGAACAAGCCAACACAATTTTCACACGTGTTGTAACTATTGTAAGACTAATCTTGAACACTTGCAATGCATGTTATTTTAACCTATGTTTAACACTTGAATTCATTCAATTGTTGTAATATATATATATATATATATATTAATGAAAATGTATTGTATGAGATGTTAATGTTGTCCTACCCATGTTGGTTACCTCCCTATACATCAGATAGACCTTTCACATAAACTGGCTATAACAATCGTCGCACCTGCACAGACTCCTCCATTGTGTGTTCTATGTGCTATCTTTCCTTGTGTGTTGTGACTACCACATCCATGTGGATTGATCCTCCGAAATTTGTGCACGTAATGTTCTATTGTGTGTTCCTAATAGAGTCAGGGCTTCCTCCCATCCTACTTGGGACTCGCTCCCATCCTCTCCCTCTACAGTGAAAGAACCATTGTCACAAGTAACACTAGAAATCACCATGCACACGAATCTCACTACTCAAAGACAAGGCAAACCACTCTCCTGTGTTGACAAGAAAGAGTTGAGGAAAATCTTTAAGATAATGGCAATGGGGCCATCATATCGGATGGGACTCCCACACCAAATGGTGTGAGGTCTATTTGGGACTTCATACCAGGGTGATCCCCTGAATATTGGTGGGTCTAGCACCATTAACAGTTCTGGCACTAGAAGGAGGGATTCCAGTCGTTTATGGCTAAATGTCCTCACACTCACTCATCAACCATCTCTTCAAGGTAGTAACTCACACTCCCTCTCACCTATATACGACTCTACAGTTGGGTACTACTCACCTCCGAGGACCAAACACCAAATTCCATATTATCACCTTTGTTTCATCTGTCCCATCACCCACCAGTTCCTGAAAGTAGTCAGAATAATTCCAGGAATGCAACATCTTCCATACGCATCAAGGAAGCAAAAATCCACCCCCACAAGGGTTGTTGTATCGTGAGTGGAAGAAGAAGTTCTTGCCACACTTGAAACAGCAGCTATTGAAGACAGAGAAGAAACTTCGATCTTCCGACATGGGGAACAAAACATCCTTGTGATCGTGGGCTTAGAATTTGGTACAGGATGCAGAGGGGAAGGCAACGGAGGAGGTGGAGGCAAAGACAAACCAACAGACTCAAAGCCGAAATTGTCAGATTCTGAAGGAGGGGAGGAGGATGAAGAAGAAAATGTGATGATTGACCAAAATCTAGAATGGATGACTTAGGGACCATTGGCTCTCTTGGGTGCTTTGCACAATATGCCAAAGCGAGAGGAGAGAATGAACATGAAGTTCAACCCTGAAAACATAGTGAAGGGAGAACACCATTTGGACAATTTCTACCTGCAATTGCAGACCCTTGAGGTACGGTATGGCATTGTAGCATGTAGGTTTGTTTCCATGTACCTTGGATGGTCACGTAGCTACATGGTATCACAACCTTCCAGCCAACTCCATATAGAACTAGGGTGCGTTCAAAGGCATGTTTCTTGAAAATTTTGTTAATGACAAGACCCCAACCATGTTACTCAAAGAATTTAGAAGCCTGGAGATGGAGGGGAAAGAAAAGGTAAAATATTTCAATAAGAGGTTTACATGCATATTGAACAAGTTTACAGTGGACACCAAATCTCATGACTCCATCACTGTTGATTACTACATGTCCGCACTGCCAACCAACATTGCAGAGTTCATCAAGCGAGCTGCGAAACCAACTCTATTGGAAAACTGCGAAGAGGCTATTGCTGTTGAGAAAGACCTGTGCGGGATTGGAGTCATCAAGGATGATGAAACAACAAAGGACTCTAAAGACAGGAGTAGAAAGTCCCAGGTGATGGCAAGCAAAGGTGGAGACAAGGAAGGAAATGATATTGAAACCCTCACTCCCCTTGTCAAGAACTTGAAAACAGAAGTGTCTGAGCTTAAACAACAAAAAACTAATACATCTGCAAGCAACCATCTGCCCAGACAAAGACAAGGAAGCAGTGATCAAGAATCAACTAGTTCACTACCAAAAACTATGTAGAGCTCTATGTTCCACCTTGATCAATGTGAAAATTCTGAATTCTATTCATTCCATGAGGAACATCACCTAGAGAACTCTTGTTCAGACTGGAAGCAAGTCGCAAGATATGTATGTAGTCATACATTTGATGCAAAAAACAATATGCAACAACAACCACAAGACATGGATAATGACAAAGGTGTTGCACCTGATGAAGGATCAAGTTCTAGGCATGTGGTGAACATGTATTAGTGCTCGCAAGTAGTTTCGAAGGAAAACACTATGAAACAGACCCCAAGGCAAAATGATCGTTACAATCTTTGGAGAAAAGCAACTCCTTTTACACTCAGGGAAGAAAAATAAAAATATGAGATTGTTTTTTATGGAGTCTGATCCACCAGCTGCCCCAAAACAAACAAGAGAAGGCAAGTCTAGGAAGATAGCGATGGGCAAGAGCACATCAATGAGTAGCAAACTGTAGAACACTCCGTTGGACAGCATGAACATCAGTATTACACTGGACACCTTGGTGAGTCTACCACCTCTAGACTACAACATTATAGATGACATGAATAAAAATTTCTCAAACATCAGTTTGTTTGAGTTAGTTAAGATCTGGAGTCAGGGAGATGTCCTGTTGCGCGCATTAGGACAAACATCAATGAACAATGCAACCTCTACTATAAATGGAGTTAGCACACCTCCTGGATCACTTTCCACTATGATAAGCGCACTCCGAATGGGAGAAGAAAACTCAGGTTGCCCTCCATTCGTGCTCTCATTTGAAGATTTTAACTGCAATGTTCACAAATACTTTGTTGATTTTGGGGCGACAGCTAAAATCGTGCCACTCTCCATTGCTTAAAATATCAATGTACAATGGAGCAAGACATGCGTTCAAATCATTCAACTTGATTGAAAATGTTGGGTTGTGTTATATTCTTTCCACGACTAGCATACATAGTTAACCAGGGGGTTAGAGGGGGGGTAGAGCCCCCCCGTTCATTCCACTGATAGCGTAGCAGGGGGAGTCATAGGGTGTTTGAGGGGTGCAGGTAACCCCACTAATTTTGTTTTTGGACCCTATATTAGGTTGGGCGGAACTACCTATGGTCTTTTGCATGTTTTTTGCACATGGTTTTGGACACGATGGCTTTCGGTCCATGGTTTTGGACGCGATGGTTTTCGGTCCATGGTATTAGATGCTTCGGCATGTATAAATATGTATTGTAACATTGAAAGGAACATAATGAAAAATCAAACTAGTAGTCTTGGTTTTGGGATCCAAGGGAAAATCTTTGTGTATATGTGTTTTATGTGTTATGCTCTCTCATTGTTTATTTTCTGTGTTTTAGAATTCATATGCATGTAATTTCTGTACAGGGTTAAAACCTACATTTGGTATCAGAGCTCTTTTTGGCTTCAAGGGGATGTCCTTGTTGCGAAGGGGTTTCACTCAGGCCTATGGTAGATCCTGTTCAGTGGGAGATCTGCGAGACCGATTCTGGTGGTGAAAGAAGATGGTGAGCAGTGGAAAGATAGAGATCAAGAAATTTAATGGTCAGAGTTTTGAGTTGTGGAAACTCAAGATGGAGGATCTGTTGGTGGATAAAGATCTGTCGATCACGATAGATCCAGGTACTAAACTAACGGGAGTGTCCAATGAAGAATGGAAGAAGTTGGATCGGAAGGCAAAGAGAAAAATACGATTGTGTGTCTCAGATTCAGTATTGTTGAATGTTTTAGGGGAAGCTAGAGTGAAGGCTTTGTGGGACAAGTTAGGGACTTTGTACCAATCTAAGTCTCTGGTGAATAAACTGTTCCTATGGAAAAAACTATGTAACTTGAGGATGAAATATGGAGACTCGGTGACAGAGAATTTGAACACATTTAATACTGTGGTAAGTCAGTTATCATCAATTGATATTAAAATTTCAGAAGAAGATAAGAGCATCAGTTTGTTGTGTTCTCTACCAGATTTGTGGAATAGTCTAGTTATTGTAATAGGTAGCAATGCGACTTCCTTGCAGTTTGATGAAATAGTCTCATCCTTGCTGACGGAGCAGATGAGACAAAAAAATATGGAGAGCTAGAATGTTGATGCCTTTTCTGTACAAGGATGGTCCCAGAACAGAAACAAAAATAAGTCATCGAGTGGGAGATCTAAATCTCTAGGAAAACCTGTAAAGGTGGTGTGCTGGTAATGCAGAAAGGAAGGGCACTACAAAAGGGCCTATAAATCTAAAGCTCTTGATAAAGGAAAGGGATCTGATGATGCTCCTTCTGCAGAGGAAAAAACCACCTCAGATGAAGGTGGGGATGTGTACTTGGCTTCTTCAAGTACACATGTATATCATGAGGCATGGTTGATTGACTCAGGTGCATCCTTTCACTTCACTCCCCATAGAGAGTGGTTCCATGAGTATGAGAAATATGCTAGTGGTGATGTCTTCTTGGGGGATGACAGGAAGGCTAGAATCATTGGTTGCGGAAAACTAAAGTTGAAGTTGCAAGGTGGAAGGGTTAGAACCCTTCCGGGTGTTCTGCATATTCCTGCATTGGCCAGAAATCGGATTTATATAAGCAAGTTGGATGATGCAGGTGTAAAGACAGTGTTCGAGAAGGATACCTGCAAGATGGTTCGAGGAGCACTGGTATTGATGCGAGGAGTTCGGATTGGAACTCTATACAAGCTGCAAGGTAGCACTGTTGTTGACGGGTGCAATAGTTCTATGGTTCCTGAAAATGGAGCAGAAAATCTAGTGGTCTCTGGAGAGAAGACCATGTTGTGGCATCAAAGGCCTGGACATATTGGAGAGAAAGGCCTTCGAATACTTCATGGTAAAGGTATGTTAGTAGGTATGAGTAATAGCTCTCTGGATTTTGATTTCTGTGAAAATTGTGTATATGGGAAGCAGAATCGGGTGAGTTTCCCCGCTACTGGTAAGAGGATGAAACATATATTAGAGCTTGTGCACAGTGATGTGTTTAGACCTGTGAAGGTTCCATCACTGGGTAAGTCTGTGTACTACGTATCATTTATAGATGACTTCTCAAGGAATACATGGATATATTTACTTAAGAAGAAATATGAAGTCTTTGATAGGTTTAAAGAATTTAAGGCTCTGGTGGAAAATCAGACAGAGAAGAAGATAAAGGTGCTGAGGATAGATAATGGTGGAGAATTCTGCAGCAAGGAAATTGAAGAATTATGTAAGAAGTGTGGTATATCACAGCAGAAGACTACTCCATATACACCTAAGCAAAATGGAGTCACAGAAATAATGAACAAGAAGTTGATGGAAAGGGCAAGAAGCATGCTCAGTGATGTCGGGTTAGGACAGGAATTCTAGGAGAGGTGGTGGATACTGCATGTTACTTGGTCAACAGGTCACCTTCATCAGCGGTGGATGATAAGACTCCACAAGAAGTATGGACTGGTAAGAAACCCTCTCTTTCACATCTGAGAGTATTTGGATGTGATGCATATGTACATGTTCCAAAGGAGAAACGAACCAAGTGGGATAGTAAATCTGAAAAGTGCATCTTTATTGGGTATAAGGATGGTTTAAAGGGTTATAAGATTTGGAACCCAGTAACAAGGAAGGTTGTGTACAGTCAAGATGTGGTGTTCAGAGAGGTAAAATATGTTATTAAACATGAAGTCCAACCAAAGGAACCTAAGAAGTTAGAGTTTGAGCTTAAGGAGGAAGAATCAGACTCTACAACAGATGAGCAATTAGAAGATGAAAAGCCAGAAATGTTGAGTGTGAGAAGATCAGTTTGAGAAAGAAGACAACCAGAAAGGTATATTCTATATGCTTCTTGTTCAAATTTTTCCTTATCTATTACTAACGATGATCCCAGAACTATGAAGGAAGCAATAGATTTAGAGGATGGAAAACTCTAGAAAGAGGCCATGGTTGATGAAATGGCATCTTTGCACAAAAATGAGGCTTTTGATCTGGTGGAGTTGTCAACTGGAAGGAAACCCATTGGTAGCAAAAGGGTTTTCAAGAAGAAGACAAATGCAGAAGGAAAGGTGGAGAAATACAAAGCTTGGTTGGTAGAAAAAGGTTATTCCTAGGTGCGAGGAATTGATTTTGGTGATATTTTTTCTCTTGTTGCCAAGGTAAATTCTATTAGATTACTTTTATTTGTTGCCTCTGCTTTTGATTTTGAGGTAGAATAGATGGATGTGAAGACATCATTTCTTCACGGGGATCTAGAAGATGAGATCTACATGAAGCAACCTCAAGGCTTTGCTGTGAAGGGTAAGAAAGAACTAGTATGGGTTAAAATAGTCACCAAGGATGTGGTATCAGAAATTTGATATATTTACAAGGGGACTTGGCTTCACCAGAAGCAAAGTAGATCACTATGTGTATTTTAAATTAATTAGTTACTGTGTTATTTATTTGTTCTTGTATGTGGATGATATTCTTCTAGTTGGAAATGACAAAGAAATTATCCACGATTTGAAGACCCAATTGTCCTCCAAATTTGACATGAAAGATCTTGGTGTTGAAAATTATATTTTGGGCATGGAAATTAAAAGAGATCAGACAAGGAGGAAGCTCTGGTTAAACCAGAGGAAGTATGTTGAGACAATACTGCAGAGGTTTAATATGCCGGATAGTAAACCAGTGAAGGTTCCTATTCCTGTAGGTGTGAAGTTATCTGCTAAACAGTGTCCCAAGACACAAGAAGAGGAAGAGGACATGTCCTATGTTCCATATGCAAGTGCAGTCGGTATCCTGATGTATGGAATGGTTTGTACTAGACTAGACATTACACATGTAGTATTGAGCAATTTTATGTCAAAAGTAGGAAAGGAGCATTGGACAATAGTGAAGCGCGTTTTCAGGTATTTGTGTGGCACTAGTAGTTATGGTTTGTGCTACCAAGGAAGACCATCATTCGACAGTGTGTTAGATATTCATGGCTTTGTTGATGCAGACTAGGCTGGAGATCTGGATCAGAGAAGATCTACAAGTGGGTGTGTGTTTAACCTATTTGGAGGTGTAGTCAGTTGGATGAGTAAGAAACAATGTGTAGTGGCACTATCAACTACATAGGCATAATACATGGCAGCAACTCATGCAAGAAAGGAATTAGTTTGGTTGCAGAGAGTGTGTTCAAGTATGGGGTTAGTATAGGGAGCTATAACGATAGATTGTGACAGCCAAAGTGAAATTTTCTTGGCAAAGAACCTTGCATATCATTCAAAGACCAAGCACATTGATGTTCAGTATCACTTTCTGATGGATATGATAGAAGAAAAAAGGGTGTTGTTGGTAAAGGTGGACACTTTGAAGAATACTGCAGATGCATTAAAAAAATATGTGAACTCTAAGAAGTTCTCATGGTGTAAAGAAACAATGGGTGTTGCAGGGCTGGATAAATGACTAAGCTCTCTTGTGGCCCCCTGTGGAAGGAAAACAACAAGTGGGAGAATGTTGGCTTGTGTTATATTATTTCCATGACTAGCCCACGTAGTTAATCGAGGGGTTAGAGGGGGGTTAGATCCCCCCCCTTCGTTACACTGATTGCATAGTGGGGGGAGTCACAGGGGGTTTGAGGGGTGCAGGTAACTCCACTCTATGGGGTCCGGGGTAGCGCCCCAGAAAATTTTGTTTTTGGACCCTATATTAGGTTGGGCAGACATACCTATGGTTTTGTGCATGTTTTTCTCACATGGTTTTGGATGCGATGGTTTTCAATCCATGGTATTGGATGATTCAGCATGTATAAATATGTATTGTAACATTGGAAGGAACATAATGAAAAATCAAGCTGGTAGTCTCAGTTTTGGGATCAAGGGGAAATCTCTGTGTATATGTGTTTTATGTGTTATTCTCTCGCATTGTTTATTTTATTTGTTTTACAATTCTTAGGTAGGTAATTTATGTATAGGGTTAAAACCTACAGAACATTTGTACCATCCATTGGTGAGCTCTGAGATGCGATCATCTGACTTTTTCATGATAGTCAAGTCCACCAATGCGCCAACATTGTTGTTGTGGACATACCGAAAGCATATGGTTTACTACTTAGCAGAGACTGGTCCAAAAAGGTAAATGGATATTTCACTATAAACTTGTCACACATGTGGCTTCCATACAAGGGCAAAAAAAATCAAATTCGGGTGTTATCCGAGAGGTATATGAGGCACAATGTCACTCCCATCAATGGCAAGAATGTATCGTTGGCCTTTGCAGAACTCATGTTTGGCAACTACCTCCTCGAAACAATGTTGGGGTGTTATCTTGCACGACCAACTCCAACCACACTAGACACACAGTTGGGCCTCCTTCCTTGCCAAACTGATGGTAATGAAACATGTATAGTACATAGTACCAATACTAGCAGTAGCAGTAGCAGTAATAGTAGCAATAGTACAAGCACGTCAAATAGTCCGTGTACAGACAAGTTGTGGACCATGTACTTTGACGAATCAAAGACACAAGACGGATCAAGAACCGAGTGTGTCTTGATCGACCAATACAACAGGAAGCATCTAATGTTTAGATAATTTAGTGTCTTAAATTGCTTGCATAAATTATCAACCAAGGTTTGTAAGCTGATGAAGTGTAGTGCACTATATGTGCTTAGTTAACCCTTCTTACTTCATTGTTTTGTATTTTTATATTGTTTTGGGGTTTCTGTTCCTTGATTCCTAATGATGTACAATTTGAACTATGAGAAACTTAAGTGAATCTTAAACATCCTAAAGGTGAACCAAGAGCTGAAGCTAGTCAAAATCTAATTTAAAGAAAGGAAAAACAGAGCATCTATCCTATCTCTTCATTAATCCTAAGTCATGAATCTGTTTCTTAAAATTAAAGGTGAAGTTGTAATTCATGTTGAAATAAATACAGAGAATGAAATCAACTAAAGTACTTCTAGTTACTCTAACCTTCAATTTTGAAAGATAACCTTCGTGAGATGGGATACAAACAACTTTCTGTACTTTATGATCTAGAGAACTAAATGAAACACACAGAAGGTAACTGATTGATTCCAACCATTGTGTGAAGTGAATGTTTAACTTTTTAGTTTAGGATGAATATCAACTTGAAATGGTGTTCAAAAACATTCATTAACATAGTGGATTGATAAAATTGTCCTAGAAAATAAATAGCAAAACAATGAGTAAGCTAGACAATAGTGCATTCTTATTACTTCAACCTTACTCTGTTTAGAAACAAAATTGTTTCCTTTCATGAAATGTGTTGGAAGAACAAGACTGCACAATTCAGTTTTAGCATTATGCTATTTCTAAGTTATAAAAACTGCTAAAATAAAAGTAATGAAATTAAAACTAAATAGAAAACGAATGGAAAGAAAACCTCCTTTAGTGCAGGGGCCCTCTACAACTGACTTGGTTAAGCTGCTAACTAATTAAAAATGCTCTCTTAAATGATCATCAGTCAACACACAACTTATATTATAGAAAAGAACGAAGTCCAAAATACATAGTTGAAAGTCTGAACTTAATACATAAAATTCTCTGAACCCCCCTTTGGTTCTGTACAACCAGTATTTAAAAGGAAATATTCATAATCGTCTTTGAGGAAAACTAGCTACAAGTGGCTCATACATATTACAACAAAATTTTGTAAACGTTTGATCAACTACAGGTGGTTTAAATTCGAGCGAGATGTTTGCAACAGAACCATTAACACAGGTGGTTGATTTGAGTTAATGCTTGCAACAGAATTGTTAGATTTATTGATTAACCACGAAAGAGCAGATGAAGAGTCCTATTGCTTCCGGGTATCATATGTTTGACTCCACCTTTGACTATGTTCTTGATCTTGCTTTCTTATTGATCTGGGCTGAGTGAATAGGATAGAGTCCATGTAGAGAAGATTCTAGAGATTCCCATGTGGCTGGATTCTTCACTTGACACTTGGAACCTGCCAGACCAAGGAAGTAGCTATGGAATATAGAGTTAGCTATAGAATAGGCTGTGTTCTATAGCTAATTTGCAAAAATTTATTCAAATAGAAAAAACATAAAATCATAACATGTCAATCATTTAATGCCTTCCTTAAGACAAAACCTATCATTTATCATTGGTTGGGATATGTAATCTTATAGAAAAGCAAGGGAAAAAGGTGAGGAAAGTTTTCAAGGAGAGGGTAATTCTGAGGTTCAACAATACCCACACTGCAAAATCATTACATCTCCTCATGAAATTTTCCAAAATTGTGAATTCTTCTTTCCTATTGCATTTGCTCAGACACTTCTGCTAGTACATCCAATTTCCTTCTTTTGCTCTTCTTTGAAGTAACTGCCATTCGGGTTTCTTCATGAGAAGCCTGTATTTAGGGTTGATGACTATTATGTTCAGACTTCTACTCTTCCTCTTCAACTTCCTATTTTTCTTATACCACAGTCCTAGATGAAGAATGGTATTATCATGAATAGCCTTGTCCAATTTACTTTCTTCCCTCAAGGTTTCATTTTCCTTCTTGATGTGTCTATTCAATATCTCTAATTCATAGATTTCTTGTTTGAGAGAGTCAATTAGAGGCTCTTGTGGATTGACAGAGGGTTCTAGATTGACAAAGGATTTTGGATTCATTGAAGCACTTTTATTCTCCATTGATTCTACATAATCATATATTTGTTTTTGTACTGGGTCTATGGCTAGAGATCCTATGCTTCGGCTACCTTCAAAATGATGTTCAGGAGAATTTTGAGGACTGTGTGTAGAAGGAATGTTATCAGGAGATGGTTCGGGGTTTCTTTTTATAAATTGATGAACTCCGTCCTCTTTGATGATATATTCTTTACCATACCTCGGAGTCTAGAGCTCCTTCTAAATTGTAAAGGACTTACATTCTCTTTCTTTGTACCCTTTTTCTCCTTTCTTATTAATTTTTCATCATCTTTCTGTAATGAAGATTTAGGTTTGTTTTCAGTAGTTTCACCAGCTTTCTTTTTCATCGTCCCTTTTTTCTTGATTTTGCTTCTTAATCTCTATCAATTTTTCAGAGATAAGCTCTTCAACATTTTTCTGTGTTGAGGACTCAAGTTTGCTTTGAATGGTTATACCAGTCATCTTTCTCCTACTTCTTCTAACATTACCTTCTTCAGCGACCTTCGGTGCCTCTTGGAAATAGTTTCTTATCAGGAAATTTTCCCAGGTATCTCCTATTCTTTTCAAATGAAACTTAACCAGTATCTTTACCAACGCATGATGGTACATGGTTGTGTTTATGAATTATATTTTCTTTTGTACATTTGAAGCCATCCTTCTTAAATTGTTTAGCAGGAAGAAAGGAAGATTGATTTCTCCATTTTCTAGAAAGTTCATCAATAAACGTATATGGTAGACATACATGCACCTGAATCTCCCCTCACAAGTGATAAATTTCTGTAATATCAAAAGCATGCTTCTCCATTTACTTTTAAGAGCTAAAATAGGAATTCCTTTTCTAAACACAAAGACATCCATGACTGTGTTCATGAGCATTACTTTCCATGTTTCGTTGTGGAATTCCTTGGTTTTGAACCATCTTTCACCATGCCTTGGAAGTTTTGTAGCCTCTGTTATGAAGCATTCTGTTACCGCAAACTTAATGTCTCTAATTTCTACTTTTGTACCATCAAAAGATCTAGCAAAATATTTTGTGATATCTTTATGAAAACCATCAAATTTTTCAATGAAGTTGAGCCATCCAACCTTCTACAGCACTTCCTTCAGTTGTGGGTATCCTTCCATATATTTTTCTCCAACTAGCTCTATCATGACAATGAGTCTCATGGCTTCTGTTTCACAAAATTTCCTAACCTTCAGAATTACTCCCTGGTCTATGAAATGGATTGACTGCAAGTATGGTGAAAAAGAACTATAGGTTTGCATTAAATAAATAGATGGTGATGGCTTCGAGAGACGTGGACAAGCTGGCCACATCGTAGCCATGACCACTAACAAATGGAGTTATTAGGGACCATTTAGGTACAGCGTATGAAGAGTGTGGCGGAGATGTGGTATGATGAAGTTATTATGGACCATTTGGTATAGAGTATGGAGGATGTGGCAGAGATGTGGTATGATGAAGTGGCAGTCAAATCAAATGATGACTCATTAAGGAGACATACAATTATCCATATTATACATGCCTTTTGTTTTTAACTTGTTGTTTGAAATAAGTTTTGCATTTTACCTTTATAACTTAACCTTTCCGTTTGATAACTCTTTTGGTGTTGATATGTAGGTACCTTTTAGCATGTTTTGTCTCCAAAACTGGATTCTTCAATTTCCTGCATTCATGATTTATTTGTGAGTTGTACAATTGTGCCAGAGCTGATAAATAAGTTGTAGTTGTAGAATCAAATTAGCTGCAGAATGGAATCAGCTACATAATATGAAAAGAAGGAAAAGTGAAGTATGGCTATGGGATATGAATGTAAAAATGAAATGGAAATGGGTTATGATAGTGAAATGGAATGAAATGTAAAATAAAAATGGAAAATAGGGTGAGACGAAGAAAAACTGTAAAATTAAAATGTAAATGAAATATGATAGTGAAATGAAATGGAACTATAACATAAAATGAAAATAGAATGAGATGGAATGAGACTACGAATTTGCAGAATTTGAATAGCAAATGAATGTAGCTTTTTGTCAGTACTTATTACAAAAAGGAAATGGAAAATATAGGATGTCAGAAATCTCTAATTTTGACCTTTTATTTTCTGTATAAGTATGCCAATCAAGGATTGGTTTTCAAACTTATACAATTTATTGTATTTTTTTTAATTTTTTTTTCATGATTATTTTTTCAAGAAAAATAAAGTCTATGTTAGTGGAGAAGAAGAATCCTTCTTCACTAGCTTCATTTCAAAGTTATTCTGGAAAATATTAATAAACTCCTCTCTTGAAATTGGCTCTGATATAACTTCAACTGATGACCATTCACAAGAAGAAGTATTTTTTTTTCATCTATTGTCCTTATCCTTACTGCTCTGTTATTAAATACTTCTTCAATCTCATATGGCCCAAGCCAATGAGTTTGAAACTTCCCTTGAAAATCTTTGAGTTTTGAATCAAACAAAAGTGCCCAATCTCTTGCTTGAAACTTCTCCTTGATATATTTATCATTCCATTTAGCCCTTTGTTGTTGGACTATAATGGTTCTTTGAACTGCATCTTCTTTGATTTAATCAAGCTCACTGAGTTTCTCCAATATATTTTTCTGTGCCTCTGATAAATCCAATCCTAATTGGACTTCCATCTTGATGGTTTTGATTTGAAACTCTATAAGGAACAAGACTTGTTTCCCATAAACAAGTTCATAGGGTGTATGTCCCATCATGTTCCTCCATGTAGCTCTATTGGCCCATAAGGCTTCAGGAAGCCTTTCTATCCAATCTCTTATATGTAGATGCACAATCTTAGTGAGAATTCCTTCAATCACCTTATTAGTAGATTCAACTTAACCATTTTCTTGTGGGTGATAGGGAGTAGATTTCCTATGTTTGATCTTGTAATATTCCACAAGACTTTTCACCATTTTAGATGTAAATTAAGATCTCTGATCTATCACAATTTCTCTTGGAACACCAAAATGAGTGAAGATGTCCTCAAAAAGAAAATTAACTACAGATTTTTCATCAGCAGAAGGTAATGCTTTAGCCTCTTCCCATTTAGTGACATAATCAATGCATACCAATATATACTTCTTTTGCTTAGATGGGGAATTAATTGGTCCAACAAAATCCAAGGCCCTTTTTTAAAAAGGTTCAATGAGTACCTAAATTTGTAGTGGAATTTCATTTGAAGAAGCAGGTTTTCCTACCCTTTGGTAGCTATCACACCTCTTGACATATTCTTTGTCATCTCTGAAGATGGATGGCCAACAATATCGTAAAGAAAGGATTTTATAGGATGTCCTCTTGTCAGCAAAGTGTCCACCACACGGTTCATCATGACATGCCTTAAGAATCTCCAGCATTTCATCTTCCCTAATACATCTTTGGATCATGAGATCTGGACCTGTTTTATACAATTCATTAGTGATCCATGAGTATCTTGCACTCATTTGAATGATTTTTCTTTTCTCTCTAGGAAACAAATGTGAAGGCAATTTTCCTGTGACTAAGTAATTGGAAATATCTACAAACCAAGGGGTCTAAGTAGTCACTGCAAAAAGATATTCACCAGGAAACGTATCTTCAACCAGAGTGTCATCTTTGATATTTTGAATTTTGGACAAGAAATCAGCGACTGTGTTTTGTTTCCAGGTCTATCTAGCACAGTAATGTTGAATTCTTGCAAGAGTAATAGCCATCTTGTAACTTTCCCATTAGTAATAGGTTTATTCATTAGGTATCTAATTGCAGAGTGGTTTGTATGAACAAAGGTTTCATAGCATGTTATATAATGTTTGAACTTATTGATAGCATGAACAACAACTAAAAATTCCTTTTCTGTTACAATATAATTTAACTCGGTGGGAGTCAAATTCTTACTTGTATAGTAAATGTCATAGGGAATCAAATATTTTTGTCCTAATATAGCTCCCAGAGCTATACCTGAAGCATCTGTTGAAATGTGAAAATGTAGTTTCCAATTTGGACCTCTCAAGATGGGTGCTTTAAAATTTTTTGCTTTTAAAGTTTCAAATGCTATTTGGAAATCATAATTCCAATTGAATTCACAATCCTTGGTGAGTAATTTGAAGAGTGGGGATGGTATTTTAGTGAAATTTTCTATAAATCTTTTATAGTATCCTATAAATCCTAGAAAACTTCTAACATCCTTCTGACAATTTGGAATTCATAATTTAGAGATGAATTCAACTTTAGATTTATCAACTTTAATTCCATCTCCTGAAATGTGATGTCCTAAAGCAATCCCTTCTGTAAACATCATGAAAAAATTTTCATGGCTTAGTGAAAGGTTTTCTTTCTTACATATTTAAGAACCTTTTCCAAATTTTCTAAAGCTTCTTCAAATGTATTCCCATAGACTGTAAAGTCATCCATATATATACCTCTACACAATCATATATTAGATCAGAAAAAATTCCTAGTAATACTCTATGGAATGTTGTAGGTGCATTACATAATATAAAAGGAAGTACTCAGTAGGCATCGGTTCCCCATGGACAAGTAAATGTGGTTTTATGTTGATCTTGAGGTGCCACCTATATTTGATTATAACCACTGAAACCATCCAAGAATGAGAAATAATTCTTACCTGCTAATGTATCTAACTCTTGATTTATAAAGGGCAAAGGAAAATGATCTTTAAGGGTAGCTTTATTGAATTCTCGATAATCAATGCATACCCTCCATTTACCATTATTTTTATGCACAATCACTAGAGGGGAAACCCATTGGCTGTCTAAAATTGGGTAAATCAAATTTACATTCAGTAGTTTTTGCAGCTTTTCTTTCACAATTTCCCTAAGATTTGGATTCATCCTTCTTTGAGGTTGTCTGATAGGTTTACAATTTTCCTCAATGTAGATGTGATGTATACAAGTCTTAGGACTAATTCCTTTCATGTCAGTGTATTCCCCTGCATATGCAACAAAAATTTGTTGTAATGTTTTGATTAGCTTCTCCTGTTGTAATTTATCCAAATTATTGTTTATGTTCAATGTTCTCCCTGGAAATATTTCGATTATAAATCTACCAAATTTTTCCATAGAATAAAGAGACATCTGCCTAGATGAAAAATATTCAATATTGGATTTTTCTTGAAATTGATCATGTTTATATTCTGGAGATGATTCAAAATTTTCCATTGTATTCAAGATTTGACTATATTCACTAATGTCTGAAATAGTAAAGAGAGGTGTAATGTCATTTTCATCATCAATTCATTCTTTGTTATCTATTTTTGTGATTGTTCTTGCTAGAGGATATAGAGTGAATTTCTTAGTCGAATTACCATCAGAAATATACATGTCACTAGATCTACAGCTAATGAAAGCATCACTTGTGGCCAACCAAGGTCTTCCTACTATAAGTGGATTTCCTCCTAGATTGTTCTTAGGGGTTAAGATCATAAAATCAACAGGGTATTCCCAATAATCTAAAGACACTGAAATATCTTCTAACATACCATCTGGTTTGATTACAGATCTATCTTCTAATTGCAGTAATGTAGGTGTGTAAAGAAGATTAGGAAGCTTGAGGTGTTCCATGGTTTGTTTGCTCATGATGTTTATTGCTACTTCTAAATCAATCAATGTATTTAGAATTTCAACTCCATTGATATGTGTTTTTACAATTGGACTTCCTGGATCTACATATTTTTGTATGGCAATTTTTCCCATCATTATGTCTGCTATTTTTCCTACCAACTGAATTCTTTTTATCTGTTTTGTTTTTCTTCCTAGTTTCTTTATGCTTAATTTATTTATTATTTTAGCTAGAATTGGAATCTCTTTAATGGCTTGTAAAAAAGGGATTTTGATACAAACATTTTCTAATTCATCTAGAAAATCATAATTACGCAACATAATATACTTTTCTACACCTCTATCAACTTGTAATCTTTCACGAAAAGGAGGTGCAGAAGTAGATATTGGTTGCTCAATTATAGGAGTTGAGTTCGTTGGTTCCTTTTGTTTTTCATTTTCAATATTTTGGTTTTGGAGAGATGTTCCTTCAAAACTTTTATTAGGCTATATAGAATCTTCCTCAGAATTGTCTTGCTCCTGAATAACTATAGAAGGCTTTTCCTTTTATGATATCCTACTAGATCTTAGTTGAACATCATTGAGATCTAGATGAGTGATCATATAATTTGGAAATTGTTGTCCTTCCACCATGTAAGTATTCTGAGGATTTTTATTGTTGGGGTTTGGTAATGGTTGGGCAGGTAGTTGATTTGGTCTCTGCTGAAATGGTAGCAAGAGTTAAGGATTTTGGTTTTGAAGTTGAGGTTGTTGGTTTTATTGTGGAATTTTTTGTGGCAATGGTAGTGAAAGTTGAGGATTCTAATTTTGAAGTTGTGGCTGTTGATTTTGTTGTAGAATTTGTGGGGCAGGATAATTATGATATGATGGAGGATATTGATAGTATTGAGAGAATCTTCATAAGTATTTTGTATTCCTTGAGCTCAAGGTTGAGATTGAGATTGAGATTGAGGTTGAAGTGAAGGTTGCTGCCAATAATTCCAATTTTGTGGGGCTGAATATACATTTGATTGTTAAATCCCTAATTTTGTAGCCCTTGCCAAGGTCTTCTAGAGACAAAGCAAAGATATTATCCTGAATGTGGAATTGTTTCTTCTTGAAAAACAGTCTTAAGGCCTGGAATTGAAGGATAACCCTTGATATCATGGTTTTCTAAACAAATCACACATGTCTCTATGATTTTTTCATCCAAAGGGCATTCTATTAAAGTGTGTTTTTTTCTGGATTTGGGACAAAAAATAGCTAAATCACCAGCCTCGATTTTCTGCTTGTTTTGTAACTTAAGGGTGCCTATTTGTTCACTAAGGCTCCCTAGTATATATGTTTTGAATTCATGAAGCATATTCCGAATTTCTACCCTACTCACTGATCTAGTTGCAAATTTATTCACTCTAACAAGAGAAGGATCTCCTGGACCTTTCCCAGTTTTGGATTTCCCTCTTGAAAGATGAACACATAATTCTCTTATGTCACTTAATGGGAGTTGAGAGATATCTCCCTTCCCCATCATGTTAAGGATATCTATCCACTCATCTCTAATAGCTTTTAATAGAAATGCTTTTCAGGTATCTTCATCTCAATTATCCATCTTTGCTATTTTCAATTTATAGTTGAATCTCTCAATTAAATCCTCTAAATTTTCATCCTATCTTTGCATCATCTTGAACACTTCATCCTTGTGATTGATGGGCATGCAATAATCCAAATACCTGTCCAAAAACACTTTCTTCATGTCATTCCATTTTCTAATGGACTCAGTGACTAACCTCGTGAACCACTTTAAAGAAAATCCTTTCAACGTTGAAGGAAACAAATTAATTTTTTGAGAGTCTTCTAAATAATCATAAGTTCTGCACAAGACTTCAAATAAAATAAAAATGTTTCAGGATATTCACTTTTTAACCCATGGAAATTTGGGAGGACAAAAGGTGAGATATTTTTCATTGTGGCATTTGTTTCTTCATCAACTATAGGGAATCCAAAAGAATTATCAATTTCCCTATTTCCTCTACCTCTTCCTCTACCTCCTCCTCCTCCAAACAGTGTGAATTCTCCATCCTCTCCTTCTTTTGCCATTATAGTTTCTTCAGATTCAATATAAGATTCAACCTGCAAGATTAATTGTTCTTCCTCTGGTTCCTCTATTAACGTTGTGTGGGACAGAGGTTATACTTCTTCTTCCTCACTAGGTATTCTTAATTCTTCAACTAAAATATGTTCCCCTATGGAGGTGAAAAAGGCTACTCCTTCTGTTGGAGATCCAAAATTTTTCTCCTCTAGGACAGCCTCAATAGATGAAGTAGGATATCCTCTTGATTGGATTTATGACCTTAAAACTTCAGGAGGTCTATGGCTAGGAGTATGATCTTGAGATGGAGGTGTATCTCTTCTTAGTCTTGGCGGAGTAGGTGGTGTTGTAGGAATTGAACTCCTACCTCTAGCTATAAATCTACCCCTAGAGTCTCTTTCTCTACGCATATCAAATTTTTTTTTTGATGTAAGAGATGGGGTTACCTAATTTACACTTTCCCAAAAATGGTGCCAAAACGTTTATTTAATTTAGTGTCCTAATTTTCTTGCATAAATTATCAACCGAGGTTTGTAAGGTGATGAAGTGTACTGCACTATATGTGCTTAGTTAACCTTTCTTACGTCGTTGTTTTGTATTTTGTATTGTTTTGGGGTTTTTTTTTCTTTGATTCCTAATGATGTACAATCTGAACTATGATAAACTTAAGTGAATCTTAAACTTCCTAAAGGTGACCCAAGATCTGAAACTAGTCAAAATATAATTTAAAGAAAGGGAAAATAGAGCATCTATCCTATCTCGTCATTAATCCTAAGTCATGAATCTATTTCTTAAAATTAAAGGTGAAGCTGTAATGCATGTTGAAATAAGTATAGAGAACGAAATCAATTGAAGTACTTCTAGTTACTCTAACCTTCAATTTTGAAATATAACCTTCTTGAGATGGGATACAAGCAACTTTCTATACTTTATGATATATAGAACTAAATGAAATATGCAGAAGGTAACTGATTGATTCCAACCATTGTGTGAAGTGAATGCTTAACCATTTAGTTTAGGATGAGTATAAACTTGAAATGGTGTTCAAAAACATTCATTAACACAGTGGATTGATAAATTTTTCCTAGAAAATAAATAACAAAATAGTGAGTAAGCTACACAATAATGCATTCTTTTTTTTTTTCTTTGTAAAGACTGAACTAATGTATTAAAAAGAGATAAAAAATATTTACAAAGAGGCATTGCCTCTGAGAGAGTCATAGAGCTCTCTCTTCCAAGAGATCTTTTCAAAACTGAGCGATTTTATTGCTCTTACAGCCTGAATCAATTTGGAAATCAGAGCAGATAAGCAAAAATTGACAACCAAGAACATAGATTTGACATGGTTACATTGGACCAAAAAACCCATAGCCTTCGAGAACTGGCCTACGGTGGGTCGTCGAACTAAGAGTTTTGACATTAAACAGACATAAGGACTCAGAGCAGATAAACTGAAAGCAGACATATAGACTCAAAAAACCATAGGCCTACCTAGTGTCTTCCTTCGCCGCGTTGTCTTTAGCCTAGTGCATCACCTCCCGTGCCGTCCTCCTCATCCGATTGAGGAACCCAATCTATCATGAGACCATCTTGCACATCGGTGATCTTCATTCCTGGGGGGAGCTTGGGAATCAAGCGATTGCAATGGAAATGGTCCAACCATTTCTTTACTTGGCTCGTCTGGGCTTCCTCTTGCTGCATTGCAGCTTTGCCCTTGTCTTGCTTCTCAGTACCTGGCTGCTGAGGGCTTAATCGATGATCCTCCACTTGTCTGTGGGCCATCGTCGCGCTGGGGGTTTGAAGCAGGCTCGTGGAAGCTGTCTGGTCGCTGGAGGTGTCCTCCTCCCTCAACGTGTCTTCCAAAGGGGTCGGAGAGTGCTCCCCCTCTGAATTCGCTGAATTGCCAGGGCTACTGTGATCTTCCTCTTCCTCGGAGAAGACTACTGTAACCAGGGCCGTGACAGTGGGTTTGTCAAGCCTGCTTTTAAAGCGGAACCTCATCGTTTGAATAGAGTTTTCTAGTGAATTGTCCGAGTCCTTCGAGACATGGGGGTCCAGGTACGCCATAGTTATCGGCTCAATTCTCTGAGGGGATGACCTTCCCCTCCCTCCTGTGCCACCCCTGTTCCCAGTGTGACGACCTCTACACGGAGTGGCTCTGTAACGGGGAGGCATTTTCCAAGTGTGCTGCAATCCAGTTGCTCTTCCCCACCTCAGATTAGGACCCAAATGTGGAGAATTTCCTAAATTCTCAGTGGTGAGAATGCTGCCCCCAATTTTAATTCGCCACCCCACACTATTGCGCGCCAATCCCTGCAGAAAAATCGGAGTTCCGCCCCCAGAAAAGCTGGAGCGTTCAGGGTTCAGCACTGTAATTGTCTTCGCCCTTTGTAACAGGGCAAGCCTCCCTAAAATTCCGCCGTCATCCCTCTCAGGCCTAATTCCCTCGAGCTCTTCTGCATCCTTCGGCACAATGAACACCAGCGTTCTGTATAAGCTCTACCCGCGGTTATCCATGCTTCCTTGGTTTGTGTGGATATCTCCCGCACCCTCTGTACCCTCTGCCTGCAGGCGTATTGAATGGCATTCAATACCCATCGCTTCTTCCTTTAAGACCTTAACCATTTGTCCACCGGCCACCTGCCTGCATGTGCTTACACGTGTCTGCATTGCAAGCGCCTTAATTGCCAAGCTGAACACCCGCATCCGGGTCACAAAAATGCATTCTTATTACTTCAATCGTACTCTGTTTAGAAACAAAATCATTTCCTTTCATGAAATGTGTTGGAAGAACAAGACTACTCAATTGAGTTTTAGCATTATGCTATTGATAAAAACTAAAACAAATCAACCTAAGTCAGAAAAACTGCTAAAAGCAAAGTAATGAAATTAAAGCTAAACATAAAACAAATGGAAAGAAAACCTCCTTCAGTGCAGGGGGTCTCTGCAAATGACTTGGTTGAGCTGCTAACTAGTTAAAAATGCTCTCTTAAATGATCATTGGTCAACACATGACTTATATTATAGAAAAGAATGAATTCCAAAATACAAAGCTGAAAATCTGAACTTAATACATAAAATTCTCCGAACCCCCCTTGATTCTATATAATGAGTATTTAAAAGGAAATAATCATAACCGTCTTTGAGGAAAACTAGCTACAGGTGGCTCATATGTATTACAACAGAACTGTGTAAATGTTTGATCAGCTACAAGTGGTTTAAATTCAAGTGAGATGTTTGCAATAGAAATCTTAACACAGGTGGTTGATCCGAGTTAATGCTTACAATAGAACTGTTAGATTTATTGATTAACCATGAAAGAGTAGATGAAGAGTCCTATTGCTTTCGAGTCTCATATGTTTGACTCCACATTTGACTACAATCTTGAGGCTACTTTCTTTTCGATCTGGGTTAAATGAATAGGATAGAATCCATGTGGAGACGATTCTAGAGATGCCCATGTGGCCAGATTCTTGATTTGACACTTGGAACCTACCAGACCATGGAAGTAGTTACGAAATACAGAGTTAACTACAAAATAGGTTGTGTTCTGTAGCTAGTTTGCAAAAAATTATTCTCATAGCAACAACATAAAAATATAACATGTCAATCATTTAATTCCTTCCTTAAGACAAAGCCTATCATTTATCATTGATTGGGATCTATAATATTATGGAAAAGAAAGGGAAAAAGGTGAGAAAAGCTGTCATGGAGAGGGTAATTCTGAGGTTCAACATTTGGTTTCAAGTTGCTTGGAGTTCGAGTGCACGAACAACATTGCCGAGTATGAAGCACTCCTGTTGGGATTGCAGAAAGCCATCAGCCTAGACATGGTCGTGCTCAAATTCATAGGTGATTTAGAGATAGTGGTACAAAAGGTATATAACACTATTCTTTGCTTGTCACCACATCTCAAAAGTTACCAGCAAGAGTTATTGCGACTGATCTCCAACTTCAAAGAATTTAACATCACTGTCGTGCCACGTATGCGTAATGCAGCTGCCAATGCTCTCGCAAATGAAACTTCTAGAATGTCACGGATTAGGTATAGATTTACTATTGAAATTTTGTACAAATGATCTATCTCGAATAACATAACTAACTTACATGCGTTTAATGATGATCAATAGATACTACATTTCATGGCCAACGCTGACGTCTTCAAAAATGCAACGATAGATGATGAGGAGTACGAGCAATCTCTATAAGCAGAAACTAGTAACAGGAAAGGCCATCTCATCACAAAGGATGTGGAATTGTTAGAGAAGCTTTATGACTTGCAAGAACATTTTCAGGGGCCCAGGAACAAGAAAACTCACATTTCCACCATGATGCACGAACTGATCAACTTGGGAACAAAACAAGATCTGAAGTTTGTCAATCTCAGCACATGTTGCACATAGCAAGAGCTACAAGCCTCTGTCGGCTTGTTCAAATAGTACCGAGATGTGCTCGTGTCGATGTATAATGATCTGAAAACTTATGACATGCATATAATCTAGCACATCATCCCAATCAAAGAAGGAGTCAAGCCATATCAGCAGAAGCTAAGAAAAGTGCATCCATCACTTGAACCCCTCATACAGGAAGAGCTCACCAAGTTGTTGGATGCACGGATCATATACAAAGTTTTTCATTCCACGTGAGTTTAAAACCTTGTTCCTGTATGCAAGAAGTCAAGGGAAATCTACTTATCTGTTGATTTCTAGAACGTGAACCGTGCCTCAGACAAAGACAACTACCTCGTGCCGTCTATGGACCACATTCTACAAAAGGTATATGGGGCACAAATGTTTTCCTTACTCGACGGTTATTTAGGATATAATTATGTTTTAGTAGTGGAACCTAACATACTTAAGACTACCTTTCGTACCATGTGGGGTACATTCGCTTACTAACGAATGTCGTTCGTGCTTGTAAATGCAGGCATAACCTTTCAGTGTGCCATGGAAAGTACCTTTCGTAGACTCATTGGATAGAGCATCGTGGTATACCTTGATGATGTGACTATGTTCCAAAGAAGATGTGAGGACCACATATGCCATCCAAAGAAAATTTTTGAGCAATGCTGGAAATACAAGATTTCCTTGAATCCCAAAAAGAGCGTATTCGTAGTGTCTGAGGGGAACCTTCTCAGACAGATTGTTTCCAAAAGTGGGATCAAGGTGGATCTAGACCGAGTCCAGAATATTACACATATCCCTCACCCAACCAACAAGAAAGACATGTAGTCCTTCTTTTGCAAGATAAAATTCCTCCAGAAGTTCATCTCGAATTATGCTGAGATCGTGAAGCCCATGCGGGACATGATCAAGAAATATGTAGTCTACAACTAGGGTAAAAGGGAAAAGTATTCATTCACCCATATCAAGCAGGATATTGTAGAAGCACCTACACTCTACAACCCAAACTTCAAGAAGGATTTCCTACTATACACCTTTGCCTCCGATAATTCGCTCATTGCAGTACTCACTTAGAAGGACGAGATGAATGATGAACATCCCATCTCCTTCATGAGCGCAAGCATGTAGGGAGCATAAATCAACTACCCCACCATTGACAAGCAAGCATATGAATTTTACAAGGCGGTGAAACACTTCAAGCCCTACTTGATGAAGAACCACTACATAGTCTATGTCCCTTACCCAACAGTCTGTACAATTCTTGTATAACAAGAACTGGGTAAATGACGTGTTAAATGGATAACAAGAATGCAAGAGTATGATCTTGAAATGAAGCTAATTCACATGATAAAAGGACATGGGCTCTGCATACTTGTAGTAGCTAAAGCATTACACCCATCGGAGAGTTAAGAAGAGCTCACTGGTTGGGGGAAAGAAGTTGAGATGTATGACATAAGGCAAGAAACACAAATGGAAGATGGAACCTTTTGGTACACGGATATGCGCCAATACCTTGAGCACAACACCGTACCCTATCACTTTTCCATAAAACAAAAGATGGCATTGCACCTCAAAGATTTAGCATTTCAGTCGGTGCATGGAGTGCTTTACAGGAAGCACATCAATGAAGTTTTGCCCAAGTTCCTAAAGGCACATGAATCAGAGAAGGTATTATAAGTTTTGCATGACGCAACCATTGAGGGTCACTTTAGAAGGAACAACATTGCACACAAAGTTATAAGAGCCAGTTCTACTGGTTCACATTATTCAAGGATGCACATTCTTATGCCAACAACTTCACGGTCTGTCAGTGATGCACCAAAAGAATATGAAGGTCAGCAGCCCCACTACACCTTGTTACGGTGACCAAACTGTTCCAAGAATGGGGCCTGGACATCATTGGGGAGATTTTCCCACATTCGTCAAAAGAACACCTCTACATTATAACAACAACTAATTACTTCATGCGGAGGACTGAAGCAGTTCCACTCAAACAAGTGAATGACCAGGAGGTCATTAGCGTCTTCTAGCAGAACATCATCTCATGCTTTGGCGTTTTGGTATCACTTGTTTTTTATAATGCAACATACTTTTCATATTTGAAACTCTATGATTTTGCATTACACAATGGTATTATGTTGAAGCACTCATCTAACTACTACCCATAGGGAAACAACCTCACAAAATCCATAAACAAAAACCTCATCTGCATAATAAAAAATACCATTTTCTCTAAGAAAAATAACTGGCATACCACCCTAACAAATGCATTATGGGCTGACCATGTAACACCCAAACCCTCTCTTAATACCTCGTCATAATTGCTAATCTATGGTAAAGAAGCCATCCTTCCACCCAATATCTACTTTCCTACACTTCAGTTGTCCCAAGAATCATAAGGCAAGTGTTGTCAGCTAGTTTAGCATAGGATGGATACACTCCATAAGATCCAAGAAGAAGGGATGAAATAAAAAGAAAAATTTACACTCCACCAGAACTGTATCAAGAGATGGTTCGATAAAAATTCTGTAGCAAAAGATAACTTCGATGTTGGTGACTTGGTCTTGAAGTGGGATAAACTCCATGAAGACAAAGTCAAGCATACAAAGTTCCAGCCACTGTGGATTGGTCCCTAAACATCCCACGAGAAGCTTGGCCCACATACATACTATCTGCAATCACTGGATGACAGGGTTGACAACCTTCCTGTCAACGCCCAACATCTCAAGCACTACTTCTAGTAGGTTGGGCCGTGCCCCATGCCATGTACATAGTCTACTTGCTGCTTGTTGTTTTCATTTTGTTTTCCTTTCTTACTTTCTTTGTTTTCTTTTTGTTTTTCTTACTTACCTTCTTTGTTTTCATTTTGTTTCCCTTGCTTACTATTTTTGTTTTCATTTGTTTGAGCTTCTTAATACCTTGCTATTTTTGTTTCTGGAAATAAGTGCTTCCATCTACTGAGTTATGGCTTTTGAATGAGTATGTGGCTGAGATATGAAGAGACTTGTGACACTACAACACTTGTCCAGTCTTATGTCCATATTCTTTGTTCTTGGTTATAAGCTCCGACAGATGAAGTCTTGACGAAAAATACAAGATGTCTACAAGGGAATTTTTGGTCCAACCATGAACCTGTGTCCACACTGGGAAGCCTCATTCCTATACTCAACCTTTGGTTATGTCTGTTCAAGCTCATCCAACTAGTAGAATTGGAGAAGGGGAAAATTTAAGCAAGCAAACCTATGTCAGAGGTCATACATGCTTCTTTGAAGGAACAACCTCTTCTACTCTCAATAAGTTAGGATCCCCGTTCTACCCCAAAAATAAATAAGCGCTTATGCACAGTCCTCTTGAAAAAAATACAAAGGTGAAAGAAGAGAAAGGCTTCCTACACAGAGAGGTGAATCATGCAACTCGACCGAGGTACTGACTAGGCTCATTTACAATGAAGCAATGCATGTGTTCTTGCGTGACTCTTTCAAGGTACTGTCCAGGCTTGCTGGCAGCAAAGAAATGCTAGAGATGAAAACTTTTACTCTGAAAATCGTCAACTTGTGAGTTAAACTACCCTTCCCGATTTCAAAACATTGTGATTGATTTGAACTTTTGTTATGTTTGAATAAGTTGGAAAAATGTGAACCATGTATGTCCATAGGATAAGTGGGGAAGCCAAAGTAACTTTCACAATGATTCAATACTCCCTGAAAGACCAAGGCCCTGTGCTAACATTGAACCAAAACAGAGAAGTTGGAGTTCTACCAGTGTGTTGCCAAGTGTTGTAGAGGCTGCAACACCCTCTAAAATTTTGACCCACATCCAATTTCGGATCCTCCTGTGAGAGTTTTACCTGATGACTGCATGCACTCAAGTTCACTCCATGAGCTAATGTGAGTCTTCGCTCATACCTTGCTTGATCATTCCAATGAAAATTTTTTCATGTTGATGTCAATAGCATGCTTGTGACCATCTTCTGTTGACACACAAGGTCTTCGCTTCGTGTGTACATGTTATGTTAGTTATGTAAACATCCATCGTGCTCACACACAAAGCCATATACATTGCAGTGTAAGTGTCGTCACGGTCGAACAATGATCAATCAAAAGCATTGCACTTTTGCTCACAACTTTAGTCAGTCATGTTAAGCATGTGTGTTTGGATGGTTTGAGTTGTCTCGTCATCAAGTCATGTAAGTGTGTGTTTGCGATTTCACGTATGCATATTTTAACTCGCTCACACAATTCATCATTTTACTGAAGTTCTGACAACTAGATTCCCCTTTGACAGTTAGACCTTTGCCTTGCCATCAAGTCGATTGATTGGCACCTAGAACAATGTAGAAGCCTCAAGCAAGTCATTGCAAGCTGTGATGCCCACAATCTGATCAATCAACCTTCACGTTGGCCAACCAAAGAGTTTGACCTAGGAGTCACCCCAGACTGACTCCCCTCAAAAGTTGTGTAGAGGCTGCAGACATTGCATGCTCTGCTGACTAAGAAAATTGTGCAGATAGGACAGATAGACACCCAGTGCCTGTCCCTGTCTCCTTCATAGAATTGCATAGTTTTTCCAGCGAACCCACCAATCAGCCGACTCGCCGCTCACCCGGAAAACTACACAGTTTTCCTGAGCAATCCATTTGCTACCTAGCATTCCACTCAGCTCAGAAACTACATAGAGGTGATCAACAACTCCCAACATCAGTGCAGGTTTCCTCGCCAATAGCTCCCAACCGTTGACTACCACTTCCCTCTAGGAATTGCGTAGTTTTTTGCTTCCAAGATTTAGCAACGGACTGTTAGTTACCTCTAGGAATTGTGTAGTTTTTGCTACCAATGTTCGAGTAGTGATCCAGGTCAAGGTGCGATGAAGGACCCTTCCAAGACCTTTTACTTTTGTGATGTGTTAAATTTCATTTTTAAAAGAACATAAATGAATACATCTACATGTTGTAAAGAAGAGGAACACGACAATCATCAGCACATGAAAACATAAGATGTTGATTATGGAGCTCATCCAAGAGGGACTATGTCTCCAAGCCCCAGTGTCAAGATGGTGTAGGCACTACATTAAGTGTTGTCAATAGTGATGATGTACACAAGAGATTATGTTGCGATCATATAAGGAAAATTCCCTCACGCAGGAGTGGCTCTAAGAGATGCTCCACTACAGGAACTCTCAGTCAAAATACTCTTATCAGTATGCCACAAAATTCATGCACGATGAGAATCCATCCAACATGGCATAAAAGGGATCTCAATGCAAACATTCATGATGACAACATGAGTATCCCATCAACATACAACAAATGGATCTCAATACACAACATAAAAAATCATGACAATAAGTACATCACACAGATGATTCCACATCACATCAAGCAGGAATCATGAAAATAAGTAAGAGACAAGATCCCACATCAAACATCAACAAGGATATGTGCAACACAATTCTTAAAGAAGAAGTACATGAACACAATGCATATACCTCACAACCAAGGGCCATCTGAAGAAGCGGATGTCAAATTGTTGAAGCTGCTTGTGCCATCGATCTCACGGCATCAATCGCGTGACTTCTCGAACATGGATATTGACACCTGCATTCCACTTAGAAAAGTGGCTGAAGAATAGAATGAGAAAATGAGAAATCTGAATACACCATTAGATTTGTGATGTTGAATAGTGCAAAATCGACTATCCAATTTTTGAATTATGAGAAATCGAGAATCTGGGGCTCAAGGAATCTTTTAGATTCCCCCTATATTCCTCAAAGATTTTGCTCCATGGGTGGATTGGAAATATGCAACTCCAAAGGTGAATCTAACTTCGCCATTGTGAGCCCGGTGGAAAACCATGAAAAACAACTATAAACTTGACTATATTCCGACATGGAGAAAAATTACCTCCTCGAGAAAATTGCAAGAATCATAGTTTTGCTCCCTATTTTTCCAACAATAATGGTTCCACCCTCATATTGAAAATGACCGAAAAATGTAGAACTCTGATGGAGACACGGAAAACGCCATTGCATTCGTGGTGTCGAGAAATGCTGAAACCATATAAAATTTGTCAAATTCTGACAAAGTGAATTTTCACCCCTCCTACAAAATGCTGCCTTGAACTGCATGCCAAGATTCTGCCTCCTTTATCTCGAAATCTGTGCCCACTCCTAGTTCCTCCATCTGCTCGTACACTGTGAAAATTGGGTTCTTTTAAAGTTTGAATGGCAGATTTATCAATGAGTTGGTTGTGGCATTGGGTTAAATTAAGGCATTAGTTGAGGAGGGGTTAGGTGGTCAAACCCTACCCCTCCTATTATTTTCCACGTTATAGTTTTAAAAAACCAAAATATATGTGAATAGGGGGTCGGGTCCACATTGGGCAGCCTGCCCCCCATAATCCACACGCGCTATTTATGGTGCATTAAATGCATGGAAACTCAGTAAGTGGTTACGTATTAATGGGGAGTGGTGGTACTGTTTATGGGGCCGACACATGTGGGTCAGGTGGGTTCGACCCCCGCCAGTCCCCAACTCTATTTTATGGCATGCATTTAAGGGTTTTGGGGTGTTGGTCATGTCCACCAAAGGTGGTCATGCCCACCCCATAATACATTCAGTTAACATTTATGTGGGGTGCAGTTGGAGGGTCCGACGGGGTCATGGCCGTCGACCCATTTTAATATTGAATTGGTTTTATGGTTGGGGTTAGGTCAGTGGGGTTCATGGCCCATCGGCGTTTTAATAAAAAAAATTGTTATGTAGTTTTGAGGTGGTAGGGGTGGTAGCCCACCACCTCATTTATAATTTTCTTTTTTACTTTTTATTAAAATAGACGTGCTTCTAAAATCTTTAGAAAATAAGGGTTATTGGGCAAATTAACGAGGCCACAATTTCAACTGATTTTGGGAGCTAGGTTTCATGCCTAGGGGTTGGTCAAATTGTAGGACACTTAAACCTAGTTGACAACCCAACTTTGACCAAAAATTTGACTGGCTCGTTCTCCCTCATACGAGCTTGGATTGATGATCCGTTCACACCTCTGCGATCAAGACGATGAGATCTACACTTTGTTCCTAGGTCAAAGTCACTATGAGCACTTTGATTTTCAAGCTTTCATAAGCCCTCTTTGTCCTGTGTGTCTCTGGAGCCACCTAGATCAATCCTCCCCACTGAGAACTTTTGGTCCTCTAAAAGCATGAGAAATAATCTACAACTTCTTTGTACCTTGTCTGCATCACAAGTGTCCTGAAAAGGTCTCACTTCCATCTCCTTCACCTTTGTTCTTCGGAGCCTTAAGCGACGAGCCGACACGTGCTACCTCTACAACTTGTAGTACATTGTTTTGCAAATTACATGCTTGACTTTTATGACCAACTAATGACCCAAACGTCCCACACTTGCCACGAGTTTATAACACATAATCGGTGGTCAAGTTTTCATCAATATGGACACAAGACCTTAGTTATGACAACAAGGCCAACCTATCATTATTGCTTCAACAAGTGATGGAAAACACATCATCACTGCAACACATGATTTACAAACATAATACCAAACACTATTGTTTTGACAAGTGATGGAAACATAACATCACTTCCACAGTTTAACATGCGACACCAAATAAGACTAGACATCATTGTTGCTGAACAAGTGATGGAAAACATGTCATCACTTTTACATCTTAAAATGCAACAAATGATTTACAAAAGAACAACCATGAAATGATAACATATCTAGAAAACATTTTTCACTTATCAATGTGAATGTGTCTCCTCCTTGTGGAGGTTTTGCTCGTTGAACAAATGTTTCACCCAGTTCACACACTGACGCTTTGTCTTTAAGACGCTGCCCTGGATGGAGCCTCCAACAAGTGGCTCTTTGATGGCCACTTCTATCGCAATGACTATAGTAGGTTTTCTTCCTCCATATCTACCTAACCTGTTTATTTTCATGTTGTTGAGAGGGTCTTTCACGCGTCATCCTTTTGCGTGCTTCCATTATTTTCCAACACTTAGAAAATGTATGGTTATTTAATCCACAAAAGGTGCATGTTTTTCGATGCCATGTTTTACGTTCATTATTAACAACATGATCATAATCAAAATGAACATTTGAAGATCGAAAATGGTTATACCTTCCCTTGTTCTCTCTTGTGTAAGTATGGCGATAAGAGCTTGCCTCAACTCTTTCCTTGCCATGGAAACTTCCATGGAATGATGGGGATGGGTTCCCACCATTATCTTTCCTCGATGATTTCGATGATGTCTCGGAAGCATACGACACCTTTGAGAATTCTCCTTTGGTGTATCTCGAGCCTGCAAATTGAGATCTCTGCATAACCTCCAATGCTTGAGTTATGCATTGGTTATTAATACCAAGTTTTTCTTCATTCTCTTGCCTCGTCCTTATAAGGAGTCTCATGTTTGTCCTTGTAATTGGGATCTCCACATATCCAATAGAAATCATACTATGTGACGATGAAACTAAAATTAAATCAACATATTTCACCTCCTCTGTCGATTTGGAAAGAACTGATGAGGGTTTCTCATCCTTTCTGACATACCCAATTCTTGCTTGACGGGGTAATTCTTCTACTTTGATAGGTTTGATAATGCCTTAACCATTGACGCCCAAGCCCTTTCCTTCATACCCCATTTTCTTCAACAGTTTAGGGCCAATTCCTATGGTGTGATTTTCAAAAACAACGAAATCATCATCAGGAAACATACATGAAGATGGAGAACTACTTTTTACCTCACAAGGGTCATGCTGCAGCTTTTCCAAGGCCTCGTCCTTTGCTTGCAACTGTCATAGCAAACTTTGTTTTTCTTCTTCCTCTTCATGTAGACACATCTTCAATTCAGCATTCTCTGTTTGAAGATTATGTTTGTTTTGCTTCAGTTCTTCCATGGCCTCTTCTATGGCTTGCAACTAAAGTTGCAATCGCTCCTTTTCCTCTGTCTCTTTTTGTAGAGTTTCATACATTATCTCTACCCTTTTGGAAATGTTGAGCATGGTCTCGTACATCACTTTTTCATCATATGTTGCTACACATTCCATTGTTCACGCTGTAATTCACATACACACAAAGACCACTCTGATACCACTTTATCCAGGTCCGAGTGTCACAAAGGACCCTTCCAAGACCTTTTACTTTCATGATATGTTAAATTTCATTTTTAAAAGAACATAAATGAATACATGTACATGTTGTAAAGAAGAGGAACACAACAATCATCCACACATGAAAACATAAGATGTTGATTATGGAGTTCATCCAGGAGGGACTACATCCCCGGGCTCCAGTGTCAAGATGGTATCGGCCGCTGCATTAAGTGATGTCAATAGTGATGATGTACACAAGAGATGATGTCATGATCATACAAAGAAAATGACCTCACGCAGGAGTGACTCTAAGAGATGCTCCACTACAGGAACTCTCAATCAAAAGACTCCTATCTGTATGACACAAAACTCATGCACGATGAGCATCCCGCAAACATGGCATAAAAGGTATCTTAATGCAAACATGCATGACAACAACATGAGTATCCCATCAACATACAACAAAGGGATCTCAAGACACAACATGAAGAATCATGACAATAAGTACATCACGTAGATGATTCCACATCACATCAAGCAGGAATCATGAAAATAAGTAAGAGACAAGATCTCACATCAAACATCAACAAGGATCTGTGCAGCACAATGCATAGAGAAGAAGTACATGAACACAATTCATACACCTCACAACAAAGGGCCATCTGAAGAAGCAGATGTCAAATTGCTGAGGATGCTTGTGCCATCAATCTCACGTTTTCAATTGCATGACTGCTCGCACATGGATGTTGGCACCTGCATTCCACTTAGAAAAGTGGCTGAAGAATAGAATGAGAGAATGAGAAATTTAAATGCACCATCAAATTTGTGACATCGAATAGTGCAAAATTGACTATCCAATTTTTGAATTCTGAGAAATCGAGAATCTGGGGCTTAAGGAATCTTTTAGATTCCCCCTAGATTCCTCAAACATTATGCTCCATGGGTGGACTAGAAATCTACAACTCCAAAGGCGAATCTGATTTTGCCATTGTGATCCTTGAAGAAAAACATGAAAAATGACTGTAAACTTGATTATATTCCGACATGGATAAGAATTACCTCCTCGAGAAAATTTTAAGGATCATGGTTCTGCGCCCTGTTTTTGTAGTAATTGTTGAGTCTTGAAAATGTCATTCATTTCCATTACACTTTCACTATTATGTCCATTATATCACCTCCATTTCACCTCCATTTCACTACTATGTCACCACATTCATCCCACTTTCACTGTCATTGGGCTACCTTTATGTTTTTCCAATATTTATTATTTCTAAGCCTTTTAAGTGAATTTGTGGTTAAACATTAGAAAATAATATGCATATGCTTATACCTAACAAATGGGTTGAGTTTGTTGACATGTGTAGGTTGAAAGGAGACTTCTAGAAGACC
>APFE030159737.1:0-31772 GCA_000404065.3 Pinus taeda
ATGCAAAGCCTCTTCCTATGCTAGGAATCTCGCCCTTAGCTCTTTACAGACTCATCAAGTACTTCTACTCCACTTCTTCTTCTACTCTACTCTCCTAGACTCCTCTTAAGACCTCCTTGTTATACAATCCCATGGTCTGCGGACTAAGGGTGGATTTCCAAAACTGGCATAACCTATCTAGAATAAGGGAAAAAAACCTTTTTTGACTTTAGATATCTTCATGCTCTGCGACCACAAAATGCAGAGACTTTACATTTCTTTATACAAACTTCGGGCCTTCTGCCCCAAAACTTGGGTTTTAACCCCAAAATTGACCCCCAGGGAACCTGTTTCCAACAATCAACGATAAGAATGTTGGCTCAATTCTTAACAAGATAGTAGGTCTTCACGAAGAAGATAGGTGAAATGCCTTGATTAGGGCTTGAAGGGAACCAATGGAAAAGTAAGCATTTTGGATTGAGTTTTTAGATGTTTTTGAGTTTTAGCCTAATTATATTGACTAGGGAAGTAAAGTTTTGGAGTCCAAAAGTTCCTATTGTGGAGGTGTGATCAATAGATCAAATTTTAGCTCAAAACGGAAAGTGCCTAGAAAATCTTGAAGTTGGTGTCAAGTTGAAGTTCCCGTCATTCTAAACCTAATGACATTTGTTTCACCTCAATCTAACACTGTATGCTCAAGTTATCACGTGATGACCATTTGCCCCAACAACTAAAATTTTAGCAAGTTTTTTTACTAGGAAGTTCATTGGGTTGAATGTATGGTGAATCAGCATGGTGACTGTGCAGGGTACAAGCCAATCACAGGCTGCCAAGTTTCATCCTCCAATTTTTTGGTAGCTGGTTGAATTTTTTTGGCTGGTTGTTTTTTTGCATGGACCAATGAAATGGTGCCACATGGCCTAGTTATGGGTTGCCACATGGCACCCAGAAATGGTGCAAAATTTTGGTTACAATCTGACTGAGGCCCAGGAGGTTCAAACACAGGACCTCCTGTACATGGATGTAACACCTTACCAAGTGCCCTAGTGGAGGTTCTTAACATACTAAGGGGTGAACCTATACTTAAAGTTTCATTCAATGCCTTTTGGAGGATGGGGTCGGGCTGTCAGTCCTGGCCCCCGGTCATGACCTTGGCATTGGACCATAGGCTCTCGTGGAAGGCACAAAAGAAAGGGGGGCTAATCCTTGGGCTCGACCCTTGGTTACTTGGATGCCGATTGGATCAAAAAAAGGCAGCGAGGAGCACTAGTGGAGAGAGGTTATCACTGGCCTTGGCCCCAGGGGCATATGCCACACCATGAGACCATGACGTATGGATTTAAGGTGCTAGGTGGTAGGTGATTTTGGTGGGATCTAGCCCCAAGTTTCATGATCACCCTTAAGACCATGTGCCATGAATTTTAGGGGCCCAGTGGGAAGGGCAGGTGGTTAGCCCATCCCTTGATCCCGTGGCGCCAATGTGACCACACACCCATGTTTTGAGGACTAAGCCAATGGGGGAAGGTCTTAAGGCCCAGCCCACGACCTTATGTGCCTATATGACCAAAATTTTTAGGCTCCAAGGGTTATTAGTGAATTTAAGTTTCCTACAAAATGCACTGGCGGAGGGATAAAATGACGCTCTGTTAGTGTAAAACAAGGTGGATTTGTAGGACAGTTAGACTATTGGTCTGATTTGTAGGATAATTAATAGTAAAACTCATGGGAGAGAAATATATTTTTGAGTTTTTGATCAAATTTAGCTCATAAAGAGTCTACCTAGGGTTTTTGGGATATTATGGATTCAATGTCGTCCTCTAATTTCTTATTCCAGCACTTATAGGGAGTCTTTTTACAGGTTGAAGATCAAGGGTGTCTTGATCAATCAGGTTTTTGAAGCATCTCTGGAATGTGTTTGAGCATGGAGAAGGCCTTGTAGGGGTTTTCTCACCTTCAGAAATCTACTGCAACAACTATTACTTGCAGGGTTCATCTCAGGTTTACTTTTCTCATTATGTCATGTTGTGGGAAGTTTTGTTTATTCTCTTCAATGTGGAATTGAAGTGCTCACATACTCATTTTAGCTCATTTCAGCTGGAGTATAGGATCTTTGTAGGAGATGCCTTGCATTGTTTCTTTATGTGAGAGTTTTTTGGAGCATAACATTACCTTGTAGGGGTAATAGCCATATGTTTCCATCAACAAACTTTATGTACTCCATTTTATACTAAATATATGGAGCGGTCTAGCTATATTGGTAGGCCCGAAGATGTAGCCCAGGAGGGTTGAACTCCGTCAACAAATATTTTTTTATGCTTTTCATTATGCCTGTATGAGTTATGTGCTATTATGTTGCTTACAATAATTTTACACATGAAGACTAACTCATGACTTGAAGAGACATTGGAAAAACCTGTTTTGTGACAAGACCCATTTTACCTTGCAAAATGTCAATACGATCCTTGTTTATTTGTTTGTTTGATTTTCGAGAAGAGGAAAAAGGCACTACCTCCATTTTTAGATTAGTAGTGTTTTCCATCTGCTCTAGCAATCTTGTGAGCTTTCTTCTCCCAATAGTTTGAAGGTATCCTCAAAGTGGAGAATGGCCTCTACCTACCTTTGTTTGTAAATATTCACCATTTCAGGATCCTTTGTTAGGATGTCATGGGTAGAAGTGAGGATATATGGATTAGGATGCTATGTTATGATCCAATGTGGTTCTTTTATCTCTATGTCGAAGGATACTTTTACTTCTTCTACTCTAACTTCTTCATGCCTTAGCCAAGATGTTACGGCCATTAGTTTTTTATCTCGCAAATATGGATATGGGTATCATATGGTCATATTAGGAAGCACAAGATTGTGAATGTAAAACTCAGAAATCTTGGCCTTATCTTCTATGTTGCACTGAAGGAAAAAGTAAATAAATTCTACAACAACTGGTAGAGGGAGAGATCCTCTTTATGCATGAATTCTAATACAAAATTGGCACCACCTCTCATTTAGAATAAAGTAGTAAGTTTCAAGTGGTTTCCTACAATTCACTTCGTCCATCAAAAGATATGCCGTGATGTCTAGATTGGTTTCAATGGTTACAACATGAGTTTCGTTCTTCTATAGTAGTCTTTGGGTTTGATGAAATTTGGCCTTTATCTGCTTGTTTTCTATTTTAATGTGATATCATTCATTTTCTTCATCAAGTATGAAGAGATACATCTCCACTGCCATCTTTTTCGTTTGTTCCTCCATCTTTCTAACATCAACAACTACCTTGGATTATGCAATTTTCTTCCATCTATGAGCTTATCCTTCTCTTATTCAATCTCAACGAATATATTTGTGCTATGTGTACATGAAGTATGTCACCTACCTCAATCCATGAATAGAATTCATTGGATGTTCTTAGAGTTAGTTGATTTGTTGTTTTGTCAACATCATGTACCTCTATTATTTGTTGATGTAGCCCTGTAAGCTGGTCTTTTAGCTTTGTTGTTTTCTCCTATAGTCATGAAGGCTAAGTGCTTAGTCCTTCTAGTTTTTTTTGCAACTTTATTTCCTTAGGAGGCGTGGGTGCCACTTCTTTTTGCACCATTGATGTCATGAGTTCTTGTGCTTCTACATTTTGATGCTCCTCCCTCTCAGGGATAGGATTTTCTTTGATGGTTATAGGAGTCCGAAATTGAGGATTAAGCTTACTAGTAAAACATATTCTAGTAATATTTCTTCATTTGAAATAAATGGGAGGTTCTCTAGGTCTTATTGCCTTGGGTTCTGTTGGAGTGATTTGGGTTTCCAATGTAGCAATAATATCATTATCTTCCTCCTATAAAGTTTCTTCCCCACCTTCCTGTGCTACAGGGATTTCTGTTGTCTCCTTCTGTCCCTTTTTAACTAGCCTCTTTTGTTTCTCAATGTCCTCTTAATTCTCTACTATCTTTGTTTGGGATTCTATTTATGGGGCTTCTACTTTAACCTAGGATCCTGTCACTCCTAATTGTAACTTTGATAGTTTTGTTTCAACCATTTCTATTTCTCTTTGTGGCTCTAATAATTCTGTCTAGTGTTCTACTAACACTATTTCCACCGTTTCTTCTATCCGTGATTGTATAAATTTGTCAGAAATTGCAACTACTCAATATTTCAAACCAAAAACAAGAGACAAAATTCTACTCTACTAAACTGTGGAATATAAATCACAATTTAGAACAACATGTATACACATGCAACAAGAAAACCCACAAGTACACAACGATTTCTAGGGGAATCTAGCTAGGAAAAACATCTCAAACCTCTTTGCATTAACTAGTTGAATAGAGAAGCTATTACAATTTCTTGCTCCAACTCTGAGCACAACCTGCAAAAGCATAAATTTTCTCTCTACTGAAATGAGAAACTATAGCCAACACTTAGCCAATTATCTTCTCATCTAGCCTCTTATTTCATTGCACAATCCTTGAGGAAATTAGCTCCTAAAAGATAAGAATTTCCTTCTATTTTCTTTATCAATTCCCAAGGATTGATCTCCTGACTGCATGCAACAATTGAACACTCAAACTAATATACAACTCATGTTACACTAGCCTTGTCTCTTCTACTTTAGTTGAGCAATTTGAGTTCCATGCATGCATTATTTATTTTGGTTTGATTGATTAGTTAACTGAAATATCTCTGAGTTAGATTATTGTCCCATTGCACAAATGACGTTCAATTGAATCTATCAATAGTTATAGGTCAATTAACTAAATATAACTGAAAAATAACTAAACTAGATTGCTAAAATTTAGCAATCAACACATGCATAACTGAACTCCAAGCCCCTAACTCGAATTTACTTGTCTAACGGAGTGAAAAGAGCCATGTCACAGTAGTTAACTACCTCCAAATTGTCCTGCTAGAGTGGGAATTCGATTTACTCAATTTGGCTAAGGCTAAAGTCAAATTGAGCCTTTATTGTTACATTTTTTAACACTCCCTCTTAGAAAGAAAGGGATTTTTCACCACCCTATCCTACACCTGTGGAATTCAAATTTACCTCTTGGCGATTCCTTTGTCAAGATGTTAGCATCTTGCTCCTCAGTTGTAATGTGTTGTAGTAACATAATTATAATATGCACACATCCCCACAAATGATGATACTGAATATCAATGTGCTTGGACCTGTCATGAAATATTGTATTCTTAGAGAGCTTAATGCAACTCTCATTAGCACAATATATCATTGTCAGATCCATCTCCCGATTTAAAATATCCATAAGTATTTTTCTCATCCATATGGCCTCACATGATACTTGACTTACAACCATATATTCATCCTCCACTGAGCTTAGTACCACAAACCTTTGCTTCCTTCTGTACCATGAAATAACTTCATACCCAACACTGAAGATAGAACCTAAAGTAATTTTCCTGTCTAATGGATTCCTTGCCCAATCTGCATTGGTGAATCCTTGAAGTTTCACTCCCTTTGTCCTCTTGTAATATAATCCATACTCAGTAGTGCCTCTGAGGTACAATAACACATGCTTTGTTTCCTTCGAATATAGCTTGGTAGGCCTTAGCATCGCTTGACTCAGTTGGTTTACTGCATAACACATGCTGGATCTTGTGATCAAAAGATGCATCAAAGAATCCACAAGTTGCCTATAAATGGTAACATCAACCTCTTCACCTGAAGTGGCATTCTCTTTCGTCCAGTTTGTAGCTGGAGGAGTGTCCATGGAATTACAATTATCTATGTGAAATCTTTGAAGTATTTCAGAGGCATACTTCCCCTGAGACACAAACAGTTCATCATCACCTTGCAATACTTCCAACCCAAGGAAGTAATGCATTAAGCCCATGTCTTTCATCTCAAATTCCCTTGCAAGATCCTCTTTGCAAGAGTAGACCAACTACTCATCACCTGGAAATATTAAATCATCAACATACAAAACAAGAATAAGCAACTTACCATCTACCACAATGTGATAAAGGTTTGCATCTGCTTCACCTTTGGTGAATCCCAATCCATTGAGATAACTATCAATCTGAGTGTACCATGATCAGGGTTCCTATTTGAGACCATACAATTCTCTCTTGAGTTTGCACACATGTGACAACCGATCATATGTCTCAAATTCTTCTGGATGCTCTATGTAAATTTCTTTGTCAACAACATCGTTGAGAAATATAGTCTTCATATCCATCTAGTGGCTTTTCCAGCCCATTTGTGTAGCCAGTGCTAGAATGGATCTGATTGAGGAATATATTGCAACTTTTGAAAACGTTTCCTCATAGTCCACTCCCTCTACCTGAGAGAAACTTTTTGCCACAAATTTGGCTTTGTACTTATTGATGCTCCCATCAACTACATGCTTCACTTTGTAGATCCATCTAGAAGCAACCACTGATTTCCCTTCTGGTCTTGACACCACCTCCCATACATTGTTCTTCATGATGGTTTCATATTCTTCTACCATGGCATCAACCTAAATAGGTTGATAAATTGCTTCCTCAAACAAAGAAGGATCTGAATCAATGAGCTCTATCATGAGAGCCATGTAACCAGTGTATCTCTCATGTGACCTCCTCTACCTATGTTGGGATGTAGGGGCTCCCACATTCTCACTAGAATCCTGCAACAACCTATAATCTTCTCTAGTTCTCTTTTTCCCCTCTCTAGAATATTCTTGTTGAGTGGGTGCCTCCACTCTGCCTCTTGTCTGCTTCACTGAATGTGGTTACTCCACAACCTCCTGAAGCTCATCCTAAGGCTCCTCCTTTGGAGCTAGAAGATCCTTCTTCAGTGGGATACTCAGTTCTCATTCCAGATAGAATCTCATATCCTTCTCCTTATCAATATTGACACCTCTCCTCACAACTATCATCCTCAGTGAAGGTAAATACACCCGATCATTGTGTGGAGTTTCAGCACATCCTACAAAAACTCCCAACTCTGTTGTAGGCTCAAGTTTCTTCCTTGAATCCTTAGAGACATGACAAGAAACCAGAGCTCCAAAAATTATAAAATGATACACATTAGGCTTTCTCTCAAAGAAAGCTTCCTCCGATGTGATCATACCAAATACTTTATGAGGACTTCTATTCTACAAGTATATTTCAATGTTGCATGCTTCCTCCCATAGATGTAAGGGAAACCCTTGATCATGCAACATGTATCTTTCTACTCCCATAATTCTTTTGTTCTTCATTTCATCTATCCCCCTATTGTGGGTTATGGGGTGCTATAAATTCTCTTCAAATACCTTTTTTGGCACATAAATGCTTGAAGACACTTGAAACAAATTCACCTCCATTGTCACTCCTGAGAGCCTTCACCTTCTTCCTAGTCTCCTTCTCAACCAATGCTTTGAATTCAACAAATTTTGAGAAAACTTCATCCTTCTTCTGCATGAATAAGATCCAACAATTTCTAGAGAAATTATCAATAAAAATAACATAGTATTTATGTTTTGTTGTGGAGGCTGTAGAAAAGGGTCCACAAACATCAAATTGGAATCAATCCAATATTGCTTATGCTCTATTATCACAGTCATGGAAAGTGGATTTGACATATTTCCCCAATGTGAAACCATTTTAGACATCCTGCTGGTCAAGGGAGCCTTTAGGGAGACCAGTGGCAATTTTCTGCATGATTTTTAAGGCACCATGGTGTAGATGACCCAATATTCTATTGCAAATTTCTCCAACATCTGAGCTCTACACCTTTTTAGCCTTACTTCTCAATGTAGTGCAATCTCCGACCTCAAGTTTGTATAGGCTCTTAAGTCGAATCCTGATCTGTTTCAGTTTCCCGGTAGATGTGTGTCTTGGAAAGACTTTACCTTTACCAAAAATAACATCATAGCTTCTATCCTCCAATACTACTATAAAAATTAGGCTCATCTTTAGGCCAAGTACAAACATAACATATTTGAGGTGAAGAAGAGAGGCTTTCTCCCTCTCAAATGTGATACTTCCAATTTTGATATGCATCTGGCTACTGAAAGACTACTCTAGGCTACTAAAAAAATCCTTGCATCCTGTCATATGGAACAAGGCACCAAAATGAAGGTACCATAGACTCCCCATAATAGTGGTGGCCAGGAATGATATTAGGGTGAAGTCTAATTCAAATTGTGAAGCTACTGCTTCACCTCCTGCTCCTCCTGAAGGCTTCTTGTTAGACTTCTTATGTGGACATTTTGTTGCATAGTTCTTGTATTTGTGGCAGTGGAAGCATTTTATCTTGCTCAAGTCTTTCTTCTTTCCATTATTTTCACTAGATTCAGGTTTATTTTGGGTATTTTTTCCTTTTCCCTTCTTCTCCATCACATCCAAGGAAAAGTTTTCTTCATCCTCTGCTCTATATGAATTTCCATCTCTAGTATTCCTCCTGAACTTTTCTTGAACCAAATCGAACCACAACCTTTCCAAATTTGGTAATTTTTCCCTTCCATTCATAGAGTCCTAGAAATTGTGCATGGATTTTGGAAGGCCTCGAAGAGCTTGGATCACTAGGTCATCTTCTGTAACATTCACCCCAACCCCTCCAAGCTCATCGCAAACTTGAGTAAATTGGGAGAGATATGGTGGGATGTTATCATTCTTCTGCATTCGTATGTTTTGAAGTTTGTCTTTCAGGACCAATATTCTATGGTCACTGTTATTTTAAAATAACTCAGTCAGTGTCTTCCACATAGCATATGGTGTTTCTTTATGGATATTTGAGACCACATGTTCTCTCACACCTTCTAGAAGGATTCTCTCGGCCTTTGCAACATCCTTTTTCCGTTGGGATAATTGTTTTGCATCCTACTATTGGGGTTTTGCAATGTCATTTTTAACATATTATAACACACCATTGTCATTAAGCATTTGCTTCCATTCAATCCTTCCAGGCTATGAAATTTGAGCTACCCTACAAGGTATACTCGAATCTTAGTCTGTTGAAAGTCATTCTTCTAATCATAAAGAAAAACAACTACATTGAAGCTGCAAATTTGAAACTCCTTAGGGACAAGTTCAAAATTCTCATTCTGATGTGATTTGAAGGGCTTTGATACCATGTAGAAATTTGATACAAATTACAACTACTCAAGATTTCAAACTGAAAACAAGAGAAACAATTCTACTTTACTAATCTGCGAAATAGAAATCACAATTTAGAACAACATGCATAGATATGAAACAAGCAAAACCAAAAGTTCACTATGATTTCTAGGGGAACCCAAATAGGAAAAAATACTCAAGACTTTTTTCATTAACCATTTGAATAGAGAAACTATTATAATTGCTTGCTCCAGCTTTGAGCACAACCTGCAAAAGAACAATTGTTCTCTTTGTTGAAATGAGAAACTTTGGCCAACACTTAGCCAATTATCTACTCATCTAGCCATATATTTCCTTGCACAATCCCTGAGGAAATTAGATCCTAAAAGATAGGAATTTTCTCTTATTTTCTTGTGCACTTCCCAAGGATTGATCTCCTAACTGCATGAAACAATTGTACACTTAAAATAGTATACAACTCATGTTACAATGGACTTGTCTCTTCCACTTCAACTCAGTAATTCGAATTCCAGGCATGCATTAGCTATTTTGGGTTGATCACCCATTTAATTGATAGGTCTCTAATTTAGACTGTTGTATCACTGCACAATTGAACTTCAACTAACTATATCAATAGTTAGAGGCCAATTAACTAAATACAACTGAAAATAATTGAAATATATTGCTAAAAATTTAGCAATAAACACATGCATAACGGAACTCCAAGCCCCTAACTCACATTTACTAAGCTAATTGAGTGACAAGAGCCATGTCACCCTAGTTAACCACCTCCAAGTTGTCCTGCTGATATGGAAATTCAATTTACTTAGTTTGACTAAGCCTAAAGTCAAATTGAACCTTTCTTGCTACATTTTTTAACATTGTTTCTACCTCTTCTAACTTAGCCAACTTTGTCTAAGGTCCAACTCATGCTTCTAAGAAACTGTGTCTATAAAAGTCAATAAAATATGGTCAGGAGACAAGGTTTTTAAGGTGTTCTAGGGTATCCATGACTATTAGCCTGATGAGGCCATGATGGGCCAATTAATTATGTTTCCCATTCTTTACTTTTTTTCTCATTTGTTTCATGTATTGAAGGAGAAAATGTGGTATGTTAGGCCTTTGATGGACAGGTAAGTCAGGTTGGAATCTGAATTGATATAGGAGCCTAAACTAATAAGAATATACAATACTTAATATTCCTTCATAAGGAATGTATTTAAGGATATGATATGCAACTTCATTCCATGGGTGTGGTAGGATTTCCCTCCTAGCCTCATTCTTATCTTCTTCAGGTTGCTCATCAAGGAGGAAACAATCTCTTTTTTCTTTGATTGTTTCATGTATCTCTTTATTACTCCATTTAATCTCATTAGGAAGGTTAGCAAATCTTATAATTAGGTATTCATCAAGTTATATGATCACACCCTTAATTGTAGTGATAATTTCCTAGCCTTTAGGATGTGCAGGTTTAGAGAAAATTCTAAAGAAACCTCATCATCATTACCTCTTAATTTCTCAAAATACCCCGACCAATTATAGTTTTCCAAGATACTCCTAATATTAGGGATTGGATGAATCCAAGTTGTATTTGTGGGTTCTCTTTTATTAAATCCTCTTCTCGTGGCTTGACACAACCTTTCATAGAATTAGGAAATATTTTTTTCAAGTGAGTATTGGTTTTGTGCTGCTACATGAATTAGAATTTCCTATGAAAATAGGGGATCCCATAGCTAAAAACTAAATGAACATGGGAATTTTATCCCATATACAATGCACTTTTCATTAAAACATTACATGGGAATTTTATATAATACAAACCTTTGACCATTCGCATTGGAAGATCAAACCAAATTGTGCACATTTCACTTGACCTCAGCTTGTTGCAACAAAATTTGGCTAACGCTTTATATGAGGCTTTGTGGCCACGTTTGATGGAAAACTCTATAAGTATTTGAAACTAATGTGACACTTCAAACTGCTCAATTGCGTTAGTAATGCAGTGTATCGAAATAACATAGAGCGTTATCAAAATAATTTTTTGAAAAGGAATCGATTTTGAGTTGAATTTTCTGGCTTCGTCGTTCCCCTGCTGCTTCTTCAAATTTATGTTGCTCTCTCAAAGAGTCTTACACTCTCTCTTCACTCATGTTGTTGCTCTCTTAGGGAGTCTTATGCAAACTAGCTTATTTCTCTTCTGCTGCTCTCACGGAGTCTCACGTAGGCTAAGCTCTGATACCATGACAAAAATTGAAGAGAACAAAACGTGGAGTAGGGGAGTTACTCTTCTTAGTATTACAAATCAGTGACATAAGATTACATTGGAAACATCAGTAATAAATGACTGGAGTTAAACTCGACTTAAACTGGACTCAATGAAGTTGAACTAGGACACTTAGAGGGACAGTTTTGACACCTAACAAGTGGTTGGAATTAGATTCTCCAAAATATACTTATTTTTATTTTTTATTATAGCCAATTTCCATTTTTATTATTAATTGATTTTGGTAAAGAAATTACCAATTGGTGAAGTATAAGGCACTTTATTGGTGAAGTAATGAAGTAAAATATTATTATAGTATATTAAGTAGGATAAATTAAATTAGAATGTTGATATTTTTTCCCAGTCATTCTTATAATAAATATATAATTTTATATTTCACTAAAGGTACATTTTAAAGTGAGCAGCTTTGTTGGACACCTAATCCTCTAAGGGTTGGTGTGGAAGCTGAATAGTCTAAGGAAGTCCAAGAGACCTTGGAATATGAAACCAAAGGTCATATGAATATATTATAAATGTATATTCTTGTCAATAATAGGTACACACTCATGTTTATCATTTACACTTTGTGTTTTCCATGTATGTGTATAACATGGTATCAGAGCGGGCGATATCCTACCCTGCTCATATTTGAGACACTTGTTTTATGGCCTTTCTGTGTAGGTTAGTTCTGCCATCAATTCTACATTACGTGTAAGATTCATTATAAGCTAGACGTCACCCAGAGTGCAATGTGCCCTTGTCTTGTGATTTTCTATATTTCAAGCATTTCCCTAATTGGATATAGTGTAGTAATGCTTGGGGCACAATGAATTTTCTCCAAAGTTATTCCCTATGATTGTGGGCTGGAACAAGAGGAATGCACATTTTCCTGAATGCAGTTGTAGTATAATGGTTGGAGAGTTTTGGGTTGTATTATCTGGCATTTCCTAGAGGTACATAGTATATGCATGGTGCTCTTTAATGTCATATAAGAAAATACGCACGAATACCTGGATCTTGTTGCAAGTTTCAATTCTTTGATTATTCAGGGTCATATAAAGCCGAGAACCATGGTGAACCATGCCCAAAGTGAATGCTTAGAATAGGTTTGTGTTTGATTAAATGCTGTGGTGAGCTTTTATGGCCCATCTCTACAAATTAGTTGGAAGTCATTGAACTTGTATATGTTTTGAAGTTTTTATGGTATATAAAAATCATTGAGTGGCATATTGTGTTGAGAGTGGAACCGTATACAGTACATGTTGCCTGTGCATTGAAGACTGAACCTTGAAGGGTTGTATTCCTTTGTTTGGGCCAGGATACATTGTGTCATAAATAATTATTTCTGACATTTCTGCTCTGTGTTAGAAGTGTTTCAACACTTCTGCGCTACTATGTTATAATGCCTATGTTGATTCCTTGGCCTCCCAAGGCTCACTATAACTTTTCACTCAAATTGTCGGTGTGTGTTAGACTATCTCTATGGAAACCATCACCTATTGCAGATGCAGATCATCTAACACCATTGCAGATGCAGATCATCTAACACCATTGCAGATGCCTTGGAATCCTTCTTGCGCCACGTCTAGTGATCGAATTATTCTCGATTACCTTGATTATTATAGACACAACACTTAATTTTGACAAGAGATCAACCATGCAAATGTGATTTAATAACAAACAAAATTTGAGGTTCACTTTAGGATTTACCCTTTTGATCGCGTTTGTAATGGATGAATGTTGATAATAGATTTTGTAGTCTGGCGTTTTCTCATATTTTATGTGTTCCAAATGCTTCTCACTTTATAAATAGTGAGAATAGGGATTCCTTGATCAGGAGGAAGGGAAGATGAAAGGATGTGCAAGCTTAAACCCTAGAGAATATTTCATCGATAGACGAGGGGTTGTATATATCTAATGTGAATAAAATGATGTTTGTCGTCAGTGAGGCTGAGTCGGAACTCATGAAAGAAGCCACATTAGATATTCATCTTGCTGCAGATGGTGGTTATGCACATGCCCAATCCACACTGGGTTTTTTATATGGGATTGAAAGTGGGGTTGAGCAGAGTGGTGCAAAGGCTTTTTTGTATCATTGAGAAATTCCATCGAATTTGAGTCTCCCTTCTCAACCACTTTAAGAAACCATGATAATGCTTTCACATTGTCACGACAAACCCCCCTCAAACCAAAGAGGTAGAATATACCAAGTTTATAAATTGCCACTGCATTCCATTTTTGGGCTTGATATTCAATAATTTGGAAGTCATGATCTTCCTGACCACGCGACTTCCTTAATGCTTCTTTGTTCTCTTAAGCTCCTGTTGTGCTCTACAACAACCCCCCATTTCATATCATTATTATCCCAAAACTATAATGTGAAATGGGTCCCTTTTAATTCTAATTGGTATCAACTTAGTCTTACTCAAAAAAGGTCCGAAAACAAAATAAAAACATTACTAAACCTTTTTGATAAACCAATTAAAGGCCTTATATATAAATGATTAATATTTTATCATTGCGATAAAGCGATCGCAAGATCGCATATCGCAATGAAAAAGGAGGCATAACTTAAAGACCCATTGGTTTTATCTGACGCGAAATAGGCTATCGGATATCGGCAATAATAAGTTGGCACAATAAAATTCCTTTTCGCTCCGATGTGATGCGATATCGCTATTGGCGATCGGCGATTTACCATGCATGCTTTTAAAGTGCCCAATTAATAATCCCGACGTGATGCGATATCGCTATCGACGATCGGGGATTCCAAATGAAACCAATGTAACAATTTAAGATTTCCCCGACGCCTGATTGTGAGAAGGCCAAAAGCGCGAATTTCAAAAAAATCTTAAAGCAGAGTTATTACGATTAATTCGTATTAAAAGGCTTATCTTCCGAATAGCCAATCATATGCGCTTAACCACCAAAACTTCCAAGGCACGCTTAAATAAATCATTTGGCCAATAATCGAAATGATGGGCATTTAAAGGATTGACAGGTCTTAACGGCCATTTAATGAAACAGTAAGCCTAGAAATCTTCTCACAGATTGTATCTGTGGCCACCTTAAGTTAATCATTCATTATGCATTGATCGATATATATCCCGCTCATATTCGGTTTTCGCTATCAATTTTCTGTATTACGTTCATTTTCACTCCTGTGCAGAACTCTTCCGAAGTAACGAATTCAAGCAGAATGGGGAAGAAGTCTAAGAAAACTGCAATCGCTTCTTCTTCGCCGACCACAAGACAACTCATCGCTGATCCAAGAACTAAAAAGAAAGGATTGATATCGGATACTACATGTCTAGGACTCGGCAAAACTACTTGGCAAGGTACTTATAATTTGATTGAAGCCGAAGAACTAGAGAAGACAATAGTACAAGCCTCAGCAGATAGCACTCGAAAATCTGATGCTACTCTAAAGGACTTGGCCAACTTTGTCCTTCATCGGATAGCATCTCGGGAACAAATTCTCCCATATACGGATGTAGTGAGATGGGCAATTCAGGAAATCCCAATCACAGGCAGAACCTTCAGCACCAGAGACGAGAGAATCTTCGGTTCATTTCAATCTGAGGATTTGAGACAAATGTATCATTTTCCTGCACTAGAGAAGAAGTACAACACAACATTTCTGGAGAAATTCTGAGATGAGAACGAGACTGAATCCTAACCCATTCGGGAATGGAGGCAAAATCCGGCAAAACACAAGCATGAATCTTCGGGTAAGTACTCGGTTGATTCTCTATGCTCTCCTTATTGCTATGCTAGGAAAATGATGTGTAGGTTGTGGGGGTTACATGATTCCGCTAATTTTACTATAGAGATGGTTCCCTTGATTGAAGCGGCATGTAATGGTGAAATAATGGATTGGGAAACTATACTATTTGATAAGCTAGCAACCGCAGTTCTTGATTTTAGAACCAAATCCCGCGTCACTGAAAGGCTTATTCCCCCATTCTACTATAGTGCTTATATGCTAGACATCCTGTGTTTTAAATCTGAATTTCCTATGTTCGGATGGAGGTGGACTTCGCAAGACCGCACGCCCATTCAGATATACCATCAGAAGTTGTGGAAAACTTACTATAAGCAACATTTATACCAAATCTGCAACAGCTTTATGTTGCCCATTCATCATTCTATCTTTAATAAGCCTGCCCCTAAGATTTCCTACCAAGCAGGGATTGATTTGACATCAATAGGAAGTTGGTTTGTGGAGGAAAAGTTTACTTATATCAGAATTTTCGGCAGTCAAGCCAAACCTCACACTCTTCCTTTGTACATACCTGATAAACTGCTGGCTAGAGAGATACCCTATCAGATTATCTCTGAAGGAGTTACACAAACTCTAAAGAAGAATAAGAAGTAGGTCTGGCCCTCTTTCCCCCTGAGATGTGGTATCTACACTCTACATGATTTCAAACATGTAGAGAAAGAATCTGAAAAAATAAAGTCATTAGCTCTGGCATCTCTCCCTAGTAGGCGATTTGATCCACGCAAAGTCACCTATAATGCACTTGAATAGGCCAAATTGACCAAGTTTGAACATAAAGAAGATAAGTTTGAGGACTTGTTCTCATCAGCCGAGTCAATGTACCAAGTTAAATTGCTGGCTATAATCGAATATAAAGATGAAGGGTTAGTTGAATTTAACAGACTTAGAGAACAGAGGTTGCAAACTCTGCCTCTAGATCTGTTAGTGACAACCCCAACCATAGAATCAAGCGAGCCTGAGCAACGACTTATTAAGGAACCTCCTGTTACATCAAAGTACCTGGAAGAAGTACATATGAAAAGACAAGAGGAAACCCAGGCGAAAGAGCAGGAACAGAGCATCATAAATGTGAATGAAAATACTCAAATTGACATGAAATTGCTCCAGGAATGGCAGCAATTCAATTCAATTATCGGTAATCTTGAGTGCTCTAAAGATGACGAGACATCAAAAGAGGTTAATACACAGGAGGCAACTTCAAAACAGGTTTCAAGTGAAACCAACGTCCTACCCAGTTCAAAAGAAGTAAAGATAATCCCAAAGGATCCCTCCGACCAGGTTATTTTGCAGATAGAAGAAATTCCTCCCTTAGATGTCTTCTATAGCCCAAGACACAAAGCTGTGGTGAAACGACAGAGGAAGAGGAGAAGGACTGATCAACCTTCCCTATTCCCAGAACAAACAGTGATGGGTAATGTGCTTTGGAAAGAGGAATTTGACCCCTCTGATGATTTAACAAAACTATCACAATATGCTGGAGCCTATTCGGTGGCGACAATAGACAAGGCATCAGAGGTGAGCAGTTTATTGAAATCAAAAGACCAGGAGATATTTTCATTACAAGCACAACTATTAGAAGCACAGCAAAAGGCAGAGCGTGTAGAACAGCAATTTGTAGTACAACAACAAATAAATAATCAATTAAATAAACAATTGCAGGAAGAGAGACAAAAGATTGATGACAATGCAGTTCAAAAGCAGAAAGAGCTGTCCGAGGCATTGGCGCAACTAGAAGCAGCGAATGAACAAATGTGGAAGTCAAACGATGAGCAGATTGCTCAACTATCAGCCCAACTAGAGAAAACAAAGAAACTTCCACAAATAGATGAAATCAAAGTAGAGGCATTACAGATAAACAAGGGATTGATAAATAAGATAAAGCTTTTATGTCAACAAATCGCCTAGGCGGAACCATTATGCGATTTAACAACATCAATAAGTGAGAAATCGAAAAAAGCTAGAACAGACTTGGATCAAGCCGAAGAAACATTAACCAATTTTCTTGAATGGCAAGATACTGATCAGGGACAGACAGCTAATTTACCAAGGATTTTAGAATCGCATAAAGATATATTATTTACAGAATGGCAGTCTTAGTTAATGAAGGCAGAAAGAGAAATTTCAAGATGCAAATCAACCACTAATAATTTGGTTGAATTGGTTAATAATACTCTTTACTTGTCTAACATGATCTCTCAATGTACTCCAGGTAAATTGACAGCAGCTAAAACAGAGAAAAATGGACGATTAATTGCAGGAATTAAGAGTTTGACATGGGACGCCTATTGGTTCTTTTTAGTCAAACCGCATAGCCAAAGAGCCGCCCTCAAATTCCTTAGAGATGCAATCGGGTATATCATTCCCGATATTCAGGATGCCACCTATGCCGCCCAACTCAATTCTCGCCTCAACAGACCACCCGAAGTGGAGCCAATGGTTGCGATAAGTCAGCTTAGGTTTAAAGGCAAATAGCCTAAATGATGATTCATGCCGCCAACTGCCAGATCGCTGCAAAGGAGATATTTAACATCAATCGATACCAATTAAGTAGGATTTTAGTTTCATAGATATTTAGCTTAGTTTAGTATTTATAGACCCTTTCATGCATTTAGAAAGGGTTGTAAAGTTTTGTATATGACTTAAAACCTGAAGTTGCACTATTGTACTTCAGGGATATTCTTTTATAAAACTGGACCAATCATTCTGATTTTGACAAAGAAGCTTTTATGCGAATGTGCAGTACTATCTTTGTTTGAAAGTATTTCTGCGTTGGAAGAAGAATTTCAAATAGCGATTGATATTGGGATTGATTAGCAGCTCATATGGTACTATTATCTATGTCTGAACTCATTCTTTTTATATGAATTGTCATTTGATCGCTCTTGCTATTATCGGATATATATATGTGTTTTAACAACATTCTTTATTCATTCCACTATTGGATGTTTACACTGTTCTTTTCTTCTAATCATGTATGTATCGATGATATAAATGATAAGTGTAGCAATATTGTGTTAATCACTTTGTTTAACTATTTAAATAAAGTAATCTTTGAATGAATAAATATCTATGTTTATTTGATAGAGTCATTTATATGCCTGTCAATAGACAAAGATCATCAAACGCTACATTTCCAAAGAATAATTGTTCCCGGGATTAGTATTAGTTCTTTTATTTTTGCTGATAGATTAAGTTATTCACCTATCATTAGATTAGATAATCAATCTCTCATCCACCCCTTTTATTCATTATTGGGAAACTAGTCCCATTATATCCAGTCGGAGCCACCATCCCAAACGGAATAGGAGCTGTATTAAGGTCCGGACTGGGTGGTTATCCCCCAATGTTGATGCAACGATTTTCGGGGCTTCAACATTTCTGGCGCTAGAAGGAGGACCATCCACTATGAATGGCGAGTAAGTCAAAACCTACAGACCATTCACAGAGTAAATCACCCTCCACCTCTCCTCAGACCTCTCGTTTGCACTCTGAAATATTAGTATCCAGACGAGAAGAGGAAGGATCAACTACTACTGCTCAACCTCATTATACTTCAGAAAATTTAAGCCTGGAGTCCCCTGAAGTTTAGTCTATCATCCAGAAACTTTAAGGCTTCTCGATTTCACCTCCTAGATCTGAAGTATCACAAGGCAGTTAGACTTCGCAATTTCACTTACCTCATCATCTTACCAGACTTCAAAGCGACAAACTCGGCATTGAACCACCTGAGTTACCTTTACCCCAAAGGAAAAGGATTAAAAAGAACACTGAAGGTTCTGGTAGTGAAACCTTTTCTCCATCATCTTCCATCTCATCATCACCAGTGCGAAGTCAAACACCCACTTCACCTTTACATATTATTGTTCACCAAGGGACTTCACCTCCATCATCACAATCCTTTCAGTCTTCATTTCCACCTCCTCCCCAATCACCTGGAACACCACAGACAATCGCTGGTACTCCCAAAATGGCTCAAACACCATGGAGAAATCCTGGTGTAGTCACTATGCCTGTGCCTTTACATCCATTACCCGATTATCCTGAGAAATGGTTACCAAAGTTCAATCGAGATGCTGGAAAATTAGCTGAGGAACACATAAATAATTTCATGTTGTCAGTTAATTTGAAGGGAGTAACAAAAGAAGATGTTGTAGTTAGGTTGTTCCCCTATACATTACAAGGATCAGCAGGGTCTTGGTATTTTTCCTTGCCCTCTGGATCCATCACCAGTTGGAATGTCTTTCAGGAACAGTTTCTTACCAAATACAGCGATGATAGATCCTTGGCTACACTCATCAATGACCTTTCCAATATAAGGATCGAGTCAAGAGAACCAATTAAGGAGTTTAACTCCCGATTTAACAACTCTTGAACAAAATCCCTACCAATGATAAGCCAAGTGAACAAATTAGAAGTGAATGGTACATTACATCCTTACCCTAAAATATAGCCATTTTTGTAGATAGGGCTAAAAAACCTACGTTGGCTGAAAACATGAAAGAAGCCCTCACTGTCGAAAAACGTGTAATCGCTTTGGAAAATAAAGCTGCTCTAGAGGAACACAAATCCAAAAAAGTGTCTTTCAAGGATGATTCAAAGAAGAAAATCACCAAAGATCCATACGATATGGAGGGCCTTCAAAAAGTCCTCAAAACCATGTCAAATGAAATGGTTGAGATTAAGAAGCAAGTAGCAGAGTCCTCAACAAAGAAACCTTACAGGAATTTTAAAAAGCCTGAGTCCAAGCCTCCAAATGTCATATCCTATGCAGATTCAGATCCCGAGGAAGAAGAAGAATAAGAAACAATTACACCATCCGATGAATTAGAAGAAGAGGAAGTCGTTGAATGCCATGGAATGTGGGACTTTATACTGCCTAACTCCGATACTGAAGCCGAACAAGAAGCCTTTCCCTTGACTACCAGGAGTAAAAGTACTCCTGAACCTGTTCAGACTAATTCAAAGAAAAGGAGTGCAGGTACCAATACTACAAAGGAAAAGATACCCACAAGGGATCCAGCCCCAACAGTATCTCAAAATCAACCGTCATCCTCCAATATGCCTACATCATCTAAGACGTTGGTAGTATCCGATTCAATGGACTATAATATTGTTGATGATATGAAAAAGACTAAGGCAAACATCACCATGTTTGAACTCAGCAAATTAAAACATAAACAAAAATTGCTTCTCAAAGAACTCAATGCAGTTCCTTCTTCGCCTCTTCCCAGTACTAAAGCTGCAAGAGACTCAGGACAACCACCTTCTGGTAGAGTTGAGGCAATTGATACAATTCTAATTAGAGATAGATCAAATTCCCATACCCCTCCTTTCCTCTTAACGTATGAAATTTACAATCGAAATCTACATAATTGCTTGATTGACTCTGGGGAATCATCTAATATAATGCGAGCTTCAGTTTGTTCTAAACTGAACATAGAACCTCAGAAGTCTTCAATTCACATTATGCAGTTAGATAGAACCAAAGTTCAGGTTTTAGGGGAAATAAACTCTGTTACAATCAGGTTATCGACTGATCCACGAGTGGTTCAAAGGATTGATATCTTAATCGGTGATATACGTGAGTTCTATGGTTTAATTTTAAGCAGGGATTGGTCAGAAAAGCTTCATGGGTATATTTCTACCGATTGGTCCCATATGTGGCTTCCCTATAAGGGTAAGCCGAATCAAATAAAATTCGATCGGGAGAAACACATGACCCACACTGTTACAGAGTTCAAACAAGAAAATCAACCAGTTTCATTTAACAATAATATTTTAGGAAACTATTCCTCTGAATCATTCTTTGGCAATTATATTGCCCAGCCATATCCTTTCTCGGTAAACAATTTCACATCACAAATCAAATTTTTTTCACAAACTGACAGATCTATATGTGTTAATGTTACTGAGAATTTTGTAAATAAAATTGTAGATAATTCTTTATTTTGGTCTTTATATTTCGATGGGTCCAAGTCTAGCGAAGGATCAGGAGCAGGATGTATTTTGGTTAGCCCACAAGGAGAAAAAACAATGTTGTCCTGCAGGCTAGAGTTTGAATGTACAAATAATACAGTTGAGTACGAAGCATTAGTCCAAGGACTATATAAAGCGATTGGCCTCAAGGTCCAATATTTGAAAGTGTTTGGAGATTCTGAGATCATTGTTAAGTAGGTAAGGAATACAATTCATTGTCTTTCTAACCATCTCAAACATTATCAGTCGCTGGTACAAGAACTTACCTCCCACTTTTTGGCATTCAATATTTCTTCCATTCCCAGGTCTCAAAATTTAGTGGCTGACTTGCTAGCCAATGTCGCTTCCAAGCTCCTACCTTCTGAAGATTATAGCCTAGATAGATTTTCAGTAGAATTTCTTTTTAGGCCATCAATTCCTGACAATGTCACTAATTGGAGAGTATTCGACCACGATGAAGACATTTTACAGTTTTTAACCTCTGAAAAATCCTATGATGATCAAACCATTGAGGAAAACGAGCACGATATTCAAATGCGAGGTAAACACAAGGAAAATTCAATCCCAAAGCCCGTGGTAAAGCTTGAGGATCTTTATGATATTAAAGATAGGTTTAAACCTGTGACCAATACAAAGCTCCAAAGCTCTACCTTAAAGTTTGAATTGATAAACCTTGGCACTGAGCAAACCCCTCAAAACATTAATTTAAGATTAGGACTTTCCTTGGACGAAAAGGAAGCATTCATTAGACTGTTACGGAAAAATAAACATGTTTTTGCTTGGAAATATGACGATTTAAAGACATATGATACATCCATCATCCAGCATACCATTCCAATGCTTCCCGAACAGAAACTAGTTCAACAGAAGTTGAGAAAAATACATCCAAACTTAGAGAGTCAAATAAAATCGGAACTCAATAAACTCTTGAAAGCTAAGATTATTTTTCCTGTTCGGCACTCAAACTGGGTCTCCAATATGGTGCCACTCAGAAAGAAAAGTGGCGACATTAGGATTTGTATCGATTTCAGAAATTTGAATAAGGCGAGCTTAAAAGATAATTTCCCATTACCCACTATGGAGCAGATACTCCAATCAGTGGCAGGTTCTGAGTTAATGTCGTTTTTGGATGGTTTTTCAGGATATAATCAAATTTTGGTCCATCCTGATGACCGACTCAAAACCACATTCAGAACACAATGGGGAACGTATGCATATCAGAAAATGCCTTTCGGACTTATTAATGCGGGAGCAACCTTCCAAAGAGCAATGGATATAGCTTTTAAATGGTTGATTAACAAAACAATAGTCGTCTACTTAGATGATATTACTGTATTTTCTAAAGAGAGATCCAATCATTTGCATGATTTAAATCAAATCTTTCAACGCTGCAAGAGATATGGTATTTCACTTAACCCTAAAAAAATCTTTCTTCGCTCTTGGTCAGGGAAAGCTCTTAGGCTTTATTGTTTCTAAAGATGGCATTTATATTGATCCGGATAGGATCAAAGAAATCTCTAAAATCCCTTTTCCTCATAATAAAAAATCCATGCAATCATTTTTAGGCCAAATCAATTTTGTTAAAAGGTTCATTCCAGACTTTTCTGAAATCATTTTTCCACTTCAAACTATGATTAAGAAAAATTCAGTCTTTAGATGGGGATCATCAGAAAAGGAAGTGTTTGATTTGATCAAACAATCAATAATCAATGCCCCCGCTTTAAATACTCCTAATTTTTCTAATCATTTCACATTGTATACTATCGCATCCGATTTGTCTTATGCAGCAGTACTCACACAGATCAACAATCACAATTTAGAAGCACCCATTTCATTCTATAGTTCAAATCTTTAGGGTGCTGAATTGAATTACTCTGAAGTAGAAAAACAAGCCTTTGCTGTATATAAAGCCGTCAAACATTAGAGACCCTTCCTTTTAAAAGCCCATACAAAAGTTATAGTTCCTTTCTCTTCAGTAAGGCAACTATTAATCCAAAGGGAATTGGGTGAAAAAAGGGCAAACTAGGTTACAACACTTCAAGAATACAACTTAGAAATTAAACCAGCAAAGATTGTTAGAGGCCAAGGTTTTTGCAGGTTATTGGCAGGAGCATCTCACATTCAAGAATCAGGTGATATAGATCAAACTGAAGAGATCAACCAGATAAGTATCGCTAACTCTGGATCACAATATGCTGACTTATTATTTTATTTGAAAAATGGATATGCACCTCCCAACCTATATTACAAAAACAAAAGGGCCATTAGATTGAAAGCAAAAAATTTAACAATTATTGATGATGTGCTTTTTAGGAAAAACTATGATTCAATTTTATTAAGATGCTTAGAAAAACCTGAAGCACAAAAGGTTTTGCAGGAATTACATGATGGACCGGTAGGAGGACATTTTGGAGCTGATACAACAGCTCACAAAATCATCCATGCTGGATATTATTGGCCCACTCTATTTAGAGATGTTCATGAATATGTAAGGAAATGCCGAAATTGTCAAACTTCTAGTGGAAGACAAAGAAAACCAGCTTTCCCTTTGCAACCAGTCAACATTGAACAACCATTTGAGCAATGGGGATTGGACATCATTGGAGAAATTACTCCACATTCTTCCAAACAGCATAAGTATATCCTTACCGCTACCGATTATTTTACCAAGTGGGTTGAAGCAATTCCTTTAAAGACGACAAATTCTGAAGCAATTATTGAATTCATAGACCAATTCATCATTACCAGGTTTGGTGTCCCAAATGCTCTTGTTTTTGATAATGCATCTTACTTCTCAGGTAATGCTATGTTTGATTTCGCTATTAAAAGAGGATTTAAACTGAAATATTCTGCTAATTATTATCCCCAGGGTAATGGTTTAGCAGAATCTACAAATAAAAATCTGATTAAAATTATTAAGCGAACTATCGAACAGAATCATAAAAATTGGCATAAATCTTTAATATTTTCATTATGGGCTGACAGGATAACGCAAAAGGCTTCCATAGGTTCTTCCCCGTTTAATCTTATGTATGGAAAAGAAGCAGTGCTACCAACAAACCTTGTCCTTCCTTCTCTAGCCTTAGTTCAATTTATTGAAGAAAGGCTAAAGCCCTTCTTCTTCTATACAACTTAGATATGACCAAATTATAAAATTAGAAGAGGAAAGAGAAAAAGCCAAGGTTATTCATGCGAAGCATCAGCAGATCATCAAGTCATCATTTGATCCAGTCTCATCCGGTTCAAAACAATTTCAAGTCGGTGATTCAGTTCTGAAATGGGACAAAGCCCATGAAGATAAGGGAAAACACACCAAGTTTCAGAAGATGTGGCTCGGACCATTTCAGATCTGTGAAAAGATAGGCCATTCGACCTTCATATTACAAGATTTATCAGGTTTGAGAGATTCTCTCCCTGTTAATGGCCTTATCTTAAAGAAATTCTTCAATTGAGGAGGTAACCCCTCCTCCTTTTAATAGAATTTTGTAGTTTGTAGGAACATTAGAAAATAAAGTTGTGGGGTATCTTCCATTGACCTTTGCTATACTTAAGAGTTGCTCAAAACAAGTAGTGTGATATTTACTTTTAAAATAATAGAAGTTTTAAACAAAAGGGATAATTTCTAGGAAATTAGATATAATTGTATTCTGAAACCACACTTCAATCTTTGTGAACGCTTCTCAAAGTTTAGAAATATTGTAAATCATTTTAGGTTTTCAAATTGGTCACAAGAAGGTTATCAATATCAAAATAGGAACTAATCCAATTTCAGCATCTTCAACTCTACCTTGTCATCCATTTACTCTTAAGGAGAAAAATGTCCACCAACTCACCAAGATTGTGGATTACGCAGAGTGTATTCAATAAAAATATTGGATTAAAGGATAAGAGGTCTTATTACAAGCCTGCCTTACCATGTTCATAGGGAAATAGTTTAACCGACATTACCAATACTGCATACCAAAACAGGGTAATGGCTTTAATTATAAGACAAGGGGTCTCATCATGAGCCAGCTTGTTCGGTTAAATTACTACCAGTGAATGGCATTGTCACTCAACTGGCCACCAAACCAGGACAATGGCTTTTTATCTTACAAAATAACAGAAAAGTAGAAAAGAAATGCAAAATGTGAAAAACATGTTTTGAATTCATTCTATTAATCATACTCTGAGGTGAATGGGACAATGGACAATGACATGGTTAAAAGGTATCCCTGTTGAAACTATGAACGTTTGCTGGCAGCAGAGGCTCTACCTATGACAAATGAGTTAATTCTAAAAGCTGATTTGGAGAAGTTTTCTGTTTTATCATTAACAACCAATAGAAGGCCAATTTAAAATTTAGAATGTATCTAATTTTAAACAAGAGAGGGAATTAGCAAAGATAGTTTCATTTTATTTGGAATGCATATATACCTAGTTATATTAGAATTCCCCCCTTTGATGAAATTTCTATTTTGAAAAATTTTAAGTATTTCCATACTTTTCAGAGATAACTGTTTCTTCCAGCAAATTCTCAATTGTTGTGCTCTAACAACCCCCCATTTCATTTCATTATTATCCCAAAACTATAATGTGAAATGGGTCCCTTTTAATTTTAATTGGTATCAACTTAGTCTTACTCAAAAAAGGTCCGAAAACAAAATAAAAACATTACTAAACCTTTTTGATAAACCAATTAAAGCCCTAATATATAAATGATTAATCTTGTATCATTGCGATAAAGCGATCGCAAGATCGCATATCGCAATGACAAAGGAGGCATAACTTAAAGACCCATTGGTTTTCTCCGACGCGAAATAGGCTATCGGATATCGGCAATAATAAGTTGGCACAATAAAATTCCTTTTCACTCCGATGCGATGCGATATTGCTATCAGCGATCGACAACTTACCATGCATGCTTTTAAAGTGCCCAGTTAATACTCCCGACGCGATGCGATATCGCTATCGGCGATCGGGGATTCCAAATGCAACCAATGTAACAATTTAAGATTTCCCCAACGCCCGATTGCGATAAGGCCAAAAGCACGAATTTCAAAAAATCTTAAAGCAGAGTTATTACGATTAATTCGTATTAAAAGCCTTATCTTCCGAATAGCCATTCATCTGCGCTCAACCGCCAAAACGTCCAAGGCACGCTTAAACAAATCATTTGGCCAATAATCGAAATGATGGGCATTTAAAGGATTCATAGGTATTAACGGCCATTTAATGAAACAATAAGCCTAGAAATCTTCTCACAGATTGTATCCGTGGCCACCTTAAGTTAATCATTCATTGTGCATTGATCGATATATGTCTCACTCATATTCAGTTTGCGCTATCAATTTTCTGTATTACGTTCATTTTCACTCCTGTGCAGAACTCTTCCGAAGTAACGAATTCAAGAAGAATGGGGAAGAAGTCTAAGAAAACTGCAATTGCTTCTGCTTCGCCGGCCACAGGACAACTCATCACTGATCCAGGAACTAAAAAGAAAGGATTGATATCGGATACTACATGTCTAGGACTCGGCAAAACTACTTGGCAAGGTACTTATAATTTGATTGAAGCCAAAGAACCAGAGAAGACAGTAGTACAAGCCTCAACAGATAGCACTCGAAAATCTGATGCTACTCTAAAGGACTTGGCCAACTCTTTCCTTCATTGGATAGCAGCTCGGGAACAAATTCTCCCATATATAGATGTAGTGAGGTGGGCAATTCAGTAAATCCCAATCACAGATAGAACCTTCAGCACCAGAGATGGGAGAATCTTCGGTTCATTTCAATATGAGGATTTGAGGCAAATGTATGATTTGCCTATGCTAGAGAAGAAGTACAACATGGCATTTCTGGAGAAATTCCGAGATGAGAACGAGACTGAATCCGAACACATTCGGGAATGGAGGCAAAATCTTGCAAAACACAAGCATGAATCTTTGGGTAAGTACTCGGTTGATTCTCTATGCTCTCCTTATTGCTATGCTGGGAAAATGATGTGTAGGTTGTGGGGGTTACATGATTCCGCTAATTTTACTATAGAGATGGTTCCCTTGATGGAAGCAGCATGTAATGGCGAAATAATGGATTGGGTAACTATACTATCTGATAAGCTAGCAACCGCAGTTCTTGATTTTAGAACCAAATCCCGCGTCACTGAAAGGCTTATTCCCCCATTCTACTATAGTGCTTATATGCTAGACATCTTGTGTTTTAAATCTGAATTTCCTGTGCTCGGATGGAGGTGGACTTCGCAAGACCCCACGCCCATTCACATATACCATCAAAAGTTGTGGAAAACTTACTACAAGCACCATTTATACCAAATCTGCAACGACTTTATGTTGCCCATTCATCATTCTATCTTTAATAAGCCTGCCCCTAAGATTTCCTACCAAGGAGGGATTGATTTGACATCAATAGGAAGTTGGTTCGGGGAGGAAAAGTTTACTTACATCAGAATTTTCGGCAGTCAAGCCAAACCTCACGTTATTCCTTTGTACATACCTGATAAACTGTTGGCTAGAGATATACCCTATCAGATTATCTCCGAAGGAGTTACACAAACTATAAAGAAGAATAAGAAGCAGGTCTAGCCCTCTTTCCCCCTGAGATGTGGTATCTACACTCTACATGATTTCAAACATGCAGAGAAAGAATCTGAAAAAGAATAAAGTCATTAACTCTGGCAACTCTCCCTAGTAGGCGATTTGATCCACGCAATGTCTCCTATAATGCACTTGAATAGGCCAAATTGACCAAGTTTGAACATAAAGAAGATAAGTTTGAGGACTTGTTCTCATCAGCCGAGTCAATGTACCAAGTTAAATCGCTGGCTATAATCGAATACAAAGATGAAGGATTAGTTGAATTCAATAGACTTAGAGAACAGAGGTTGCAAACTCTGCCTCTAGATCTGTTAGCGACAACCCCAACTACAGAATCAAGCGAGCCTGAGCAGTGACTTATTAAAGAACCTCCTGTTACATCAAAGCAACATGAAGAAGTACATATGAAAATACAGGAGGAAACCCAGGGGAAAGAGCAGGAACAGAGCAGCATAAATGTGAATGAAAATACTCAAATTGACCCGAAATTGCTCCAGGAATGGCAGCAATTCAATTCAATTATAGGTAATCTTGAGTGCTCTAAAGATGACGAGACATCAAAAGAGGTTAATACACAGGAGGCAACTTCAAAACAGGTTTCAAGTGAAACCAACGTCCTACCCAGTTCAAAAGAAGTAGAGATAATCCCAAAGGATCCCTCTGACCAGGTTATTTTGCATATAGAAGAAATTCCTCCCTTAGATGTCTTCTATAGCCCAAGACACAAAGCTGTGGTGAAACGACAGAGGAAGAGGAGAAGGACTGATCAACCTTCCCTATTCCCAGAACAAACAGTGACGGGTAATGTGCTTTGGAAAGAGGAATTTGACCCCTCTGATGATTTAACAAAACTATCACAATATGCTGGAGCCTATTCGGCGGCGACAATAGACAAGGCATAAGAGGTGAGCAGTTTATTGAAAACAAAAGACTAGGAGATCTTTTCATTACAAGCGCAACTATCAGAAGCACAACGAAAGGCAGAGAAGGCAGAACAACAATTGGTAGTACAACAAAAAATAAATAATCAATTAACTAAATAATTGCAGGAAGAGAGATAGAAGATTGATGACAGCGCAGTTCAAAAGCAGAAAGAGCTGTCCGAGGCATTGGCGCAACTAGAAGCAGCGAATGAACAAATGCGGAAGTCAAAAGATGAGTAGATTGCTCAACTATCAGCCCAGCTAGAGAAAACAAAGAAACTTCCACAAATAGATGAATTCAAAGTAGAGGCATTATAGATAAACAAGGGATTGATAAATAAGATAAAGCTTTTATGTCAACAAATCGCCCAGGCGGAACCATTATGCTATTTAACAACATCAATAAGTGAGAAATCGGAAAAAGCTAGAACAGACTTGGATCAAGCCGAAGAAACATTAACCAATTTTCTTGAATGGCAAGATACCGATCAGGGACAGGCGACTAATTTACCAAGGATTTTAGAATCGCATAAAGAGATATTATTTACAGAATGGCAGTCTCAGTTAATGAAGGCAGAAAGAGCAATTTCAAGATGCAAATCAACCACTAATAATTTGGTTGAATTGGTTAATAATACTCTTTACTTGTCTAACATGATCTCTCAATGTACTCCAGGTAAATTGACAGCAGCTAAAACATTGGAGCAATCATGTTATCCAGAACTAGAGAAAAATGGAAGATTAATCGTAGGAATTAATAGTTTGACATGCGATGCCTATTGGTTTTTTTTAGTCAAACCGCACAGCCAAAGAGCCACCCTCAAATGCCTTACAGATGCAATCGGGTATATCATTCCCGATATTCAGGATGCCACCTATGCTGCCCAACTCAATTCTTGCCTCAACAGACCACCCGAAGTGGAGCCAATGCTTGCGATAAGTCAGCTCAGGTTTAAAGGAAAACAGCCTGAATGATGATTCATGCCGCCAACTGCCAGATCGCTGCAAAGGAGATATTTAACATCAATTGATACCAATTAAGTAGGATTTTAGTTTCATAGATATTTAGCTTAGTTTAGTATTTATAGACCCTTTCATGCATTTAGAAAGGGTCGTAAAGTTTTGTATATGACTTAAAACCTGAAGTTGCACTATTGTACTTCAGGGATATTCTTTTATAAAAATTGACCAATCATTCTAATTTTGACAAAGAAGCTTTTATACGAATGTGCACTACTGCCTTTGTTTGAAAGTATTTCTGCGTTGCACGAAGAATTTCAAATAGTGATTGATATTGGGATTGATTAGCAGCTCATATGGTACTATTATCTATGTCTGAACTCATTCTTTTTATATGAATTGTCATTTGATCGCTCTTGCTATTATCGGATATATACATGTGTTTTAACAGCATCCTTTATTCATTCCACTATTGGATGTGTATAGTATGCTTTTCTTCTAATCATGTATGCATCGATGATATAAATGATAAGTGTAGCAATATTGTGTTAATCACTTTGTTTAACTATTTAAATAAAGTAATCTTTGAATGAATAAATATCTATGTTTATTTGATAGAGTCATCTATATGCCTGTCGATAGACAAAGATCATCAAACGCTACATTTCCAATGAATAATTGTTCCCGGGATTAGTATTAGTTCTTTTATTTTTCTGATAGATTAAGTTATTCGCCTATCATTAGATTAGATAACCAATCACTCTTCCACCCCTTTTATTCATTATTGGGAAACTGGTCCCATTATATCCAGTCGGAGCCACCATCCCAAACAGAAAAGGAGTTGTATTAAGGTTCGGACTGGGTCGTTATCCCCCAATGTTGATACAATAATTTTCGGGGCATCAACATTTCTGGCACTAGAAGGAGGGCCATCCACTATGAATGGCGAGTAAGTCAAAACTTACAGACCATTCACAGAGTAACTCACCCTCCACCTCTCCTCAGACTTCTCGTTTGCACGTTGAAACATCAGTATCTAGACGAGAAGAGGAAGGATCAACTACTACTTTTCAACCTCATCATACTTCAGAACATTTAAGCCTGGAGTCCCCTGAAGTTCAATCTATCATCCAGAAACTTCAAGGCTTCTCGATTTCACTTCCTAGATCTAAAGTATCACAAGGTAGTCAGACTTCGCAATTCCGTTTACCTCATCACCTTACTAGACTTCAAAGCGAAAAACTTGGCATTGAACCACCTGAGTTGCCTTTACCCCAAAGGAAAAGGATTAAAAGAACATTGAAGGTTCTGGTAGTGAAACCTTTTCTCCATCATCTTCCATCTCATCATCACCTGTGCGAAGTCAAACACCCACTTCACCATTACATATTATTTTTCACCAAGGGACTTCACCTCCAACATCACAATCCTTTCAGTCTTCATTTCCACCTCCTCCCCAATCACCTAGAACACCACAGGCAATCACTGGTACTTCCAAAATGGCTCAAACACCATGGAGAAGTCCTGGTGCAGTCACTATGCCTGCGCATTTACATCCATTACCCAATTATCCTGAGAAATGGTTACCAAAGTTCAATCCAGATGCTGGAACATTAGCTGAGGAACACATAAATAATTTCATGTTGTCGGTTAATTTGAAGGGAGTAACAGAAGAAGATGTTGTAGTTAGATTGTTCCCCTATACATTACAAGGATCAGCAGGGTCTTGGTATTTTTCCTTGCCCTCTGGATCCATCACCAGTTGGAATGTCTTTCACGAACAATTTCTTACCAAATACGGCGATGATAGATCCTTGGCTACACTCATCAATGACATTTCCAATCTAAGGATCGAGTCAAGAGAACCAATTAAGGAGTTTAACTCCCGATTTAACAAACTCTTGAATAAAATCCCTACCGATGATAAACCAAGTGAACAAATAAGAAGCGAATGGTACATTACAGCCTTACCCTCAAATATAGCCATTTTTGTAGATAGGGCTAAAAAACCTACATTTTCTGAGAACATGAAAGAAGCCCTCACTGTCGAAAAACGTATAATCGTTTTGGAAAAGAAATCTGCTCTAGAGGAACGCAAATCCAAAAAAGTGTCTTTCAAGGATGATTCAAAGAAGAAAATCACCAAAGATCCATATGACATGGAGGGCCTTCAAAAAGTCCTCAAAACCATGTCAAATGAAATGGTTGAGATTAAGAAGCAAGTAGCAGAGTCCTCAACAAAGAAACCTTTCAGGAATTTTAAGA